>JAECWS010000153.1:0-80963 GCA_018150905.1 Drosophila ambigua | reverse complement strand
CAACCTGTTCGTGGCTAGCCAGGCGGCGATAACATACATGCAGTCGTCAGCAGTCAGTTGCATAAATGTCTTTGCAAGCAAGGCACTAGATATCCTCAGCACGAAATAGTCAGAGCAGATCTATTGTGTTCCCAGCCACCAAGTCATCAATGGTAATGAGATTGCGGGAGTTCTGGCTAAGGACCAATGTCAAGAATCCGGGGAAACCGAAACCCTGGGAAATCTCATCTGCAACTGCCCGGCTCCCTCACAGGCTAGAATAAGATACCTGTGCGCCCCGGTACTGGCATCACTGGAAGATGCCATCATGAGGACGCCATGCATCTGCTAAGAATACCTCGACCCTCAAGGACTTCGAAACCTGAACCTAAATATACTCCAGAAGGTCGAAGGGCTAACATAACCTAACTTAAATGAAAAGAAAATGTTATATGTAATGGATATATTGGTTGTTTATTTCTATGCATTTTGATTTTTACAGCCATTAGAAAATTAACAAGTGCAGTTTGATGTGGGGTATTTAGGATTTGCAGGGACCCCGAAAGAAATCCAATGTTTATACAGAGATGGTCCAGTCCATGAAAACGGATGGAATCAAACATGTTATTCATAAATCCCCGCCTCGTCTAATTCATTAATTTTTGACCCTTTAATTAATTTATAACAACATTATTAGCTTGTGCAAACAAATATGTTGCTGTTAAAAGACAGCCAAGACATTTGCGAAAATAATGCTCATCATCCATTTTTCCATGGATAGTGGATGCTGTTCATTGCCAGTGAGCCAGTGTGAATCGGTGTTTCACCTTTTCAAAAATTTCCACCATTCCTCGGGGATGAGCTCAGTGTGCTAAACTCTGCAAAGAGGTCGACATCTAGATTACTGTTTCAAACAAACAAATTTTTAGCCTTTCATTTGGTGTAAAATCTTTAAAACAAAAATTTGTACGGATCTCTCTGTGGTGATCTGCTCCTGCTTATTCCGTTTACCGTTTCGGAGAAATCAGTTTACAAATAATTGATCGAATACCACTAATATTTGAGATTTATGCACAATTTGTTTGCCTCTGATAGTCATTAATAAGTCAGAATTTATTTGTGCCTTTATACATAAACAGAAAACCCAATTGAAATGAGTTTACCGCCTCTTCTTTTGAATCGTTTAAAGAAGCGTGGACTTGTAAACAAGCAAAGTGGTACTGCTCTACTTACATATACTTACATTTACATGTTAACATTTCTAAATGTATATATTAAACCAACCCGTGCATTGAGTGGTGGATATAACGGAGTGGAAACAGCTCATAAGATTACATTTATCTGTATACAAACTAAGTACCTTGTTGAATAGTATCACAGCTTGACGACTGGTTTAAAATGAAATAACTGTTTTTAGATGTCTACGCACCTGAACAATTATATATATGTACCTGGTTTTGTTGAAGTTGAAATATTTGTCTATCGGTATACATTTAAGTCTCAGTGGTACGGTTCAGAAGTTATACCATTTTTAAGTATTCTGGGCATCTGGTTCATTTCAGCTGTCAGCCACTGTACAGTGTCGCTCATTTGATTAAGAACACCTCCTTTTTTTAACTTTTTGTTTTTGAAAATCTCTCTGAACTACTAGAAACTAGATTTTATTTTTATTTCAAAGTAACATTCACTAAGCTGTGCTTACTCTGTTATTGTTATTATTTATCGTAAAGCTCTACGAAATATGTGAAATTTGTTTGGCTCACTTGATTAGAAACAGTATCTTTGTCGCTGATTTTCGAATCGAAATTTAGTTTTTTGTATAAAATTTATATTTTAGGAAAAATTAAGACAAAATGTATATTAGCAACCGAAGAAAAAGCAAACATCAAACTGATTGCATGTTTCTCGGGGTATTAGTCTTCGGTAGTTGCATTTTTTAGTGCGCCTTTTTTTTTTTTGTTTTTTGGCACATTCTAATTCATTTTTGTAATTTCAATATAAACGAGAAGGAACGTGTGAGTCGCTTCTGGGGACGCGACTCTATTTATACCCGTACCCAGTCAGTATATACTTTTTTGAGCATAATTTTAAAGAATTTTAGAATTTAAAAAAATTTGCTATCTACATCTACATCTTAAATGTACATTCTACATGTACGATTTAGATTCTGCATCTCCTCCGCTAGAGGTTGCTCGCGCACTGAACGCGGCAGAGTGTGCGAGCGAGAAAGAGAATGAGTATCGTTGTTGTGTGCTGAAAATTAATTTCTTCATTCTGGCTATAATTATGATCCGATCTGATTCAGATTCGTCAGTCTGGTAGATAGCGTTATTCTCTACGATACTACGATATCTTTAAAATTGTGGCTACCACAAACTTATTTTACATTTTTGTGGAACGATTCGATTCCAAAATCAGTAATGCAAAGAGCTCCAAAGATGCTTTTCCTAATCAATTCTGCCATCCAATGCTCCTGAAATTATAGGAAAATAATATTGTTATATTTAAAATACTTCGTCTTACCTTTGAGAACCAAATATAGTCCGGCGCGGGACTATTCCGCAAATTTCGTCCAGGTTGTTTTCCTGGCCTGCTGTTTAGTCGAGCACACTTTTGAGGCACCTAGACAATGGGTCCTTCTCGAGCAGCTTCCGAACTTTTTTGATATGTAAATAAATAAATCAAATTTCACATATGTTTTTAAAATTATAATCCTATATGTGCAGTTACATGGGTTTCAGTATCACTGAATTCACATACCTGACCTTAAACACACTAAAAAAAAAACTTTTAAAATGAATAAACATCTAAAGAATAGCTCAACTAAAAATATCACAGCCGCTCGCAACAAAAGAGTGCACCAATTAATCGGTTTTCCTCACCACTTAGTCGCAGTTTCTTTTAATTTAAAGAATCAAAGTGCATTTGACTCTGCCAGAATAAAATGGAGACAAGGAGACTTAATGAGCGAGAGAAAACTAGAAATATGAGATAGAGGGAATCTATGGATATCTGCTTACGTGTCCGCTTATATCTGCTTACGCGTCCGGTTCGGTCTGCAGCAATTGAAGCTGGCTAGAATTCTATGCTGACGTCGACGTCGCCTGCTTTGTCTGCTTTTTTCCCATGAAAATTTCATGGCATGACCGCCAGAACTTGCAGTTCTTGGACATGGCAAAAATCCGGTAAATCGCAATTTATAGCGAGCTTTTGTGGGTGTTTCAGGCTATTATCCTTTTGAAAGAAAATTTGCAACTGACGAGGGCTACTGCTTACTAATTTAATATTTAGGAATTCATCGAAATTAAACAATGAAAATTTTGATGTAATAACATATTTTATTTATTGCAATTCTTTGTGATAAACAATATTCTTTGTTTTGCCGTCAGTACTATGAATAATTAATGCCGAAGGTTTGCCTACTCGTGAGCACGATACATAAAGTTGACCATGTGAAAATACCGGATACTCCAAATTTAAACCACAAATTTGCAACGACTGTCCCTGTGATTAATACTCATAACAAAAGCAAGACGCATCGGAAATTGTAGTCGTTTGAAATCAAATGACATGTCAGTCGGAATTCTCGGAATTAAAACGTGTTCACCACAAAGTTTTCTAGTCGAAATAGTTGCTTCAAGTAAATTAGTCGTAACTTTTTTCACAGCAAGTCTTGTACTATTGCAAAGTCGTGGTAGGCTAAGATTCCGCAGCATATTTATGTTGACTCCAACGTTTACTTGTAAATAGTATGGCAGCAATCCATTGATATCTCATTGATATCATTGATATCTTTGTTCCGTCCAAAATTGATCTTTCAACCGGTCATGGTTTCTATAATTTTGTACAATATCTGGAAACACACTCTGAAAATATTTGGAAGTATGCCATTACTAATGTCTATCAGTTGTCTTGAAAACAAATCTGCTGAAGCATTGTTTTTCAATTGAGCACGCACATTTTTAGTCAATCTAAATGTTTTCACAGAGCACCACAAATTGTATGTTTTCAAGCACGGATTAATTTAATCTGCAGTAGTTCCTAGTTTTATAGAAAAGTAAAATTTGTTTGTGCGAACCAGGCCACATTCTCTGGCTATCATTTAAAAAAAACTGCATGCAATTTGGTGCACGCATTGCGGAGATAGCCGCTTACACAAATTTATAATATAGATTCTCAAGTATACCTACATACACATTTTTGCTCAATACTCAAACGCTAGACTATAATGTACAAGGTAATATGGGCTTCTTATGATTCGGCTACTGATGCTGATCAAGAATATATTTTATGGCAGTTGTGCCCAGGCCCATTGCCCCGCGAGCTCTTTTGTTCTTGTAATTGTCCCCAGCATAGGAAACCAATTCGCGCATGCAAACACAGTTTGTGCTGTGTAACAGCCTACCGAAAGCCCAACCCTGACAAACAACTGTGTGTATGCGATCCGTCCCGAAAAAACCGGTTTTGTCTCTTTTCTGATTGGTGTTAAGCCGATTTTTGTTAAGATTTTGTTGTTGTCTTTAATTCGAGTTTGTACTGTTCCCATATTGGTATTTTTGTTTTTGTTTGTGAGTATTGGTTAGTGCTCTGCCGTAAACTGATTTACATTGTACATTTTTTTTGCTATATCTGTTATCTACATCTACAATGTGCGGCAATGTGCGATCGAGAAAGAGAATAAGTAACGTGTCTCTTGCCGGTGTGGTGGGAAAGCAACTGAAAATTAATTTCTTCATTCTGGCTATAATTATGATCCGATCTGATTCAGAATCAGCTATCTGGTAGATATGGCCATTCTCTACGATACAGCGGTTTAGTTTAATCGTATCTTTAAAATTGTGCCTGCCACAGATTTTCTTCTTTTGTACGGCGCAAGGGGGCGGGGCGAAATTTGGAAATACGCTTGTAGCAGTGTGATTTAACATAAGTCTGGAAACGAAATTTTGTTGCCCTAGTTCTTATAGTCTATGCGTTCTAGGCGCTCAATAAGATGGGCAGACAGACAGACATGGCTCTTTAATCACTTCTTAACTGAATTCTGAATTAGATCGGATCATAATCATAATCCAGGATAAAGAAATGAATTTTCAGTTGCTTTCGGACATAACGGACCTAAGCGGACATAACGAGGCAGAGTGAATTAGATCGGATCATAATTATATCCAGAATAAAGAAATTAATTTTCAGTTGCTTTCGGACATAAGCGGACATATTGATGCTGATCAAGATATATATACTTTATGGTGTCGGAAACGTTTCCGTCTCTTCTCCACTTTTACCACAAATCTAATATACCCCTTAACTCTTTTTTGAGTACGGGTACTTCTTTCAGACCATTTTGGGCGATCGATTCTAGAAAGCGGAATCGCTGATACTAACAGACCGGAGGAAGCGAATTCCGAATCCCTCCGAATCGATTCGGTTTGCCTTCATGCAGGGCTCTAATATGTATTCTATGTAAATATACATAGAACCAGTAGGCGCATTTCATCTA
The DNA here is from genome assembly GCA_018150905.1 of Drosophila ambigua. NCBI lineage: Eukaryota > Metazoa > Arthropoda > Insecta > Diptera > Drosophilidae > Drosophila > Drosophila ambigua. The sequence continues at coordinate 75,490 of JAECWS010000153.1, read as the reverse complement.
ATTGTAAAAATAAACAGCAAATATATCAACTAAAACTAATTATAAAACGACCTAACAATATTTTACAGAATCAACATCTATATCCGAAGCAATCGAAGAAATTATTGCAGAGAACTATGATGACGACGATACAAATAGCCCTTACGTATACAAAGACGACACTAAATTGGAAAGCAAACGCAAAAAAAACGACGAACAGTTTTGGTTACACCGTATTAAAGAACGAATTGGTGTAACGGAGTCACATCATGGTTATAAACTTTGTCCCAACAAATACAACGTATGGCATAAATGCTCACTTTATTGCGTTAATAGATGGACAAGCACACATTCCCAGCCAAGTCAAAAGTATCTTCGACGTTTTAAAAGATTACTGCGCAAATATCCAATAGAGACAGGTTGGAAAAAGGTTTATGATTCTGGTTGTAAATCATTTTACTTTTTCAATTCTATCTCGCAAAAAGTTTCGTGGTTACCTCCTTCCCACCCTAAAGCTCGTGCTACTCAATGTGCCGCGATTTTCAGAAAACAGTTGTCTAACTCCCATGACGATTTTATTTTAGATCCTAAAACAAAAACTGTTAATTTAAATGAAGGTGCGGATCCAGAAAATGCCTTCACTTTTTCCGTCCACGGAAATAGTAAGAAGCCTAAAATCCGCGACTTAGAACGTAAACTACAACGACGGCAACGAAAGGATAATTAAACATTTTTCGTACCAAATAAAGAAATTGTCTGAAAAACAATCTATATATCTTTATTTATATATTTAAGGCTTATTTATTGTTTTCATTGTTTAAATGCAATGAGATTTCTGTATTGGGCTGAATTATGAAGAGAGATAACGGCACTTATGTGAATTAACTATACTTGATTAGGAGAGGATCAAGTTCGCCGATTTTGACCTATTAAGTTATTTTAGTATCTATGATAGATAAGTTTAATTTCGCAGCAAAACGATTACCCGAAAATGCTGCTTATGTAGCAGAAGTGTCGGCCATCCGTCGAAGTTACGTCTGGTCTGCATGGTGCGTCGATGATCAAAAATATATTTAGTTTTTTTGTGTTAGAAGAGAGAGAGAGACATTAACTATTAGGTAACTTTATGGAAATAAGATAAACGAACTACATTTAGAGAGATGGTAGAGACACCCCCTCCCCGCAGTAACCAACAAATCAAATTGTCACTTTTGCGAACAGCTGGAGAGAACTAGGTGCTAAAAGACAGAGAGGGAGAGAGCGTGTGGCGGTCATCGGCTCCGATGCCAATTACGGCGCTTCCGTAAAACTACGCATAAAATATATTTATATAAGTTACATAAATCATAAGACAATCATTTCCGAGTAAACCGAAAAACGCAGAATCATGAAGAATAATTGTATCTTCCATAATGCGGAATGTGGTTCTGATATCGGATAATTATTATAGCCAGAACAGAGAAATCAATTCCCCCACCTTGCGGTTGCGTCTTTCCTCAAAAAACACTCGCATCCCTGGAGGAGTGAGCGGGAAATAACGGCGAACTGTTCGTTTGTTTGTGGAACGATAGGAATATTTAGCGGCATTATGGAAAATGTGCTGCGTTATGTGGGAGTAATAGGAGCGTTGTATTACTTACGTAGGTCAACTGCAAATAAGCGAATCATGTTGCCCATTTCACGCACCGTATCCACGCGGTATGAATCCTCTAATATGCAGTCCGGACCAGCCAGGACTTGATCTAACCTATGGAGTATCTATGACATTATCAAGAATTACAAAATATTTTTATTTTGATACAACACTGTTATACACAACTAAGAACACAAGCACGTATTTTCTAAGTTAGATTTAATCCATGGAATAAATTTGCTGACTCGTGTATAAACACCGGGGTAACCTTCGCGGCCACATCCGACACCCCAGGAAACTATTCCGACAATAAAAAACTTAACTCCATTAGACAATAGCAGTGGTCCTCCACTATCGCCTTGACAGGAGTCCATGCTTGGTCTTCCGGCGCACAACATTGTTGAGGTAATTCGGGTACTTTTATATTTTTGATTTCTGCATTCTGTAACAGACATAATCGGAACTTTTACTTGATTAACAATGGAAGGCAATTCTCCTCCTTCAGAAGTTCGTCCCCAACCAACAACAGTACCAATACGACCTAAAAGTAAAGAATAAATCCAATATTAATATGAGAAAAGCTAGCTTCTGCGGGAAAATAATGATATGAGATGGTGAGTAAGCAGTGATTTTTGGCTTAACTATACAAAAATAATAGGGAGCCTTTTTAACTTACTAAGCGTTTATTTATCCACAATCCTCTGCACAAAATATCACAAAATGTATTATTTCAAAATTCTTTTGCATAAATACGCATATGCACACCTTCTGATATTCCAGGTAATCATTTCGTTGAGAATATTGCGAATGACCCATTTATTAATGAAAAGAAACTGAGAAAATGGAGATTCATTTCCTAACGCCACACAAGCTTTGACGGACTCTAAGGGAGGATGAGTTGAAAACAGCCAAACATTACTTCTAACACGCCACTTCCAATTTGTTCCGATGACTTTCGAAAACTCGTCTATCACATCGCCGGTATCATTCACGCACGACCGCTGCTTCAATTTTTAGAGCATCCCATTTTTTGGTACTGCCAAATTCAGCAGGTTCGAATTAATCATTTTAATTATCTCTATCGCTGGCAGCGAATCAACTTTCTTCAGCAGACTTTTGGTTCCGCTGAAGAGATTTAACTTGCTATTTTTCAGAAGATGGCGATATGGAGAAAGGAGCAACACAATGTTAGAGACGGCGACTTTAACTTTCTCTAATTAAATTGGCACGGGAAGAGAAGTAAATCTGTTAGGTAGAGAAACTGGTGTTCGCTGAGTAGCCAAGCACAAAATGGCTACTGGGATTAAAATTGGGGTTTCGTGAAGAATGATGTACCCCAAAACAATTCGGCTGAACTGGAGTGGGCAGTGCATCGAATCAAGTATATTTAAAATATTCGTGTCATACCTAATTTTGAAAATACAAGAAAATCGTTGCAGCTCACCAAAACACAAACAAAAAATTGACTCTTGCGTTCGTCCACGTTTTCTCTCACACAGTTACCCTCCTGTCTTCATACCTTGCCAATATATACTCTTTATGAGAGTCAATTCTCATAGCTCCTTTAATGCTCTGTTTATATTATACGGTTAAATACGATCAAATTTTTAATATCAAAATTGAGTAAGTGAGTAATAAATACCTGCAGGATCGTAATTGTATCGAGGAAGACAAACTGGCTTTATTATTTTCGAAAATGCAATTGGTTTCCTTAATCTTAATAGTGCAATATCATTATTGTACGTATCGGGATCAAAGCTCTTATGTTTTATTACAGATGTTACAGCACGTTGAATGGCCTGAGACTCAGAAGTAATTTCTTGATCGTGATCTCCAAATATTATTCTGATTTTTGATCTTTTCAATTTTTTAACGCAATGAGCTGCTGATAAAACGTAATCCTTCGTTAATAACGATCCACCGCAATGAAATTTTCCATCGTAAATAATTCGTGCCATCCATGGATATTGGTTTACACCTGTTGGTTTTCCGCCAACAATTCTTATTTCTTCATTTGAAAAGCCACAATCTAAAACGGTAAAATGTTTATTTAAAAAAAAAATATGTTGAAATTTTAATCTGAGGAGACTTCAAAAATAACAATATTTAATACTTAATGACGTTTAAATGGAATTCCAATGAAGATCATGTGGTTTTTACAAGTTTTAATATATTTACTTCCATTTAAATCTGGAAAATAACATTGACTTATAAAAAGTAAATTACTTCAAATCAGCTGAGAATCCCTTGTTACCATTGCGACAACGCACTGCATAACGTGTGCTCGGTTCTTAAGCATAAATGAGTATCGTGCGTTTAAAAATGAAATGAAATCGTGTGTGAGACAGACGAGAAGTGGGTTAACGATCCGCTCATGCATTCTGGAAGCAATACTCTTAGTTTAAATCACCGAAGGCACGTCACTCATCTAATTGAGATATTTTTCACGTATAGGCTTTTCACAAATGAAATACTCAAGATCAACTTGAACAGGCGATCGGAGCAAACTATCACCTTTAGAACATCAAGATTAATATAGCCTTGTCTACCTGTAGAGCTTTACAGACAAATTTCCGACCTGTCCGAAACCACACCATTGTTTTTGCCGAAGCATATCCAAGCTACTGCACTGGACGGCCCTTAAACAGGAACAAGTTGCTCACTACGGGGCTTCAAGTTCATGTGGTAGCACAATGGCCCTTTAACAGGCCAGAGTCAGTTGGCCGAAAATCTCTCTCTCCAGCGACCGCCAGGTTAAGTGAGATAAAGGCGGCCGTCAGGCTCTTTGGAAAACCGACAAAACCCAACCTAGTTCTTTTCTTTAAATTTCTTACTAAATTCTAACCGAATGTCAAATGTTGGTGTCCGGAAATATCTTTCGTTTGGTTTTTAAACTTTTCTCAAATTATTAAAAAACGCAACCTTTTCAATAGAAAGGTCTACCAAGACAAACATTTACAAAATGATCGTAATAATATTTTCTAAATTTATTGGCATTGAACTATGTACAAAATTGAACCAATTAACATATAATTGCATTAACTCTGATGTGAAAATCTATTAAAATCAGCAGAAATCCCATTTTTGGTATTTTTATAAAATGTTTTCTTTTATTATTACCTGCTATACCCACATCTATTCTTAAAAATTGCTTAGCTTTGTACAAACATATTTGTTTTGTTCCCATTATGATATTTTTCATACAGTTACTGAAGACTACTTACCACAGTCGCAATTTTTAAGGCTTGAATTTTCAGTATACTCAACATCATCTTCTGTGTCAAGTCCAAAAGCGTTTGATACCCCAGAACTTATTCGAAAAATAGTATCAAATAGAAATTTACTGGTTCTTTTATGAATTATGCTTTTAGTTGAAGATTCATTGAAAGCATTATACTTTTCCGAACAAATGATGTTGGCATAACTTAACATAGTCAACATCCAAAATAATAAAATATACTTTAAATTCATGTTCACGAATCAGTTGTCATTTTATAAAAGGTTTTATAAGGCTTTATAGTGATCTACATTTATACATAAAAAAACAATATTTACATAAATATGTACCACTATATATGTACATATGTATACGTTATTGTATGTATGTCTAGATGGACATGTGTATACATTAATTTTTTTCGTGTATACATATATGATGAGTAATAACAAAATATAGCTTATAAATATGTGTGTAACTAGTTCATGTAAAATAAAATATATACTAATTTTGTTCACCTACATATGAATATATGTAAATGCTCTTTGTATGTAGCGTACAAATTGTTTAGCTTCAATAAAAAACTTGAGATTTATTAGAGAACTACATATAGTAACATTTTTTGCCGAATGTTGCTTACAATCAATTAAAAAATTAGTATAGGTAGTAAAAGGTCAATTACTTGGTCATAATAATTCTAGAAAAGAAAAAAAACTTTCATAGTTGGCTACAGTATTTTCTAGTGAGACAACATTTGTACACGCAATATTCCGTTCCCGTCATACTTAAGATCCATTCCCGCAGTAGCCGAATTCCCGTTCATCTTCAGTTTATTGCTTCCCGCTACGCCTGAATATTCTTACTCTGTTCATCTCTCGAACGGATTGCTGCACTTTCATTACTGCCCACTGTATGAAAAAAAAAACAAATAAATATTCAAATCGGTCGAACCGTTTCCAATATATTAAGGTTTTCACTCCCACAAAAAAATGTGATTTACTTTTCAAACCGAAAAGTTTGACGCTCCCGCATTCGTAATACGTTTCCAAAACGGCGAAAAATTCCCTGCCGAAATGAAAAGTAAACGGCTTTTTATACAACTGAACAAATCTTAATTGCAAAATCCATTGACATGGATTTAATGCTATTTCTTGCGTTTTTCAGCTTGTGACCTTTTTATTAATCTTTTTTTTTTAAGTCAACCTCAAAATTGGATTTGAAAAATTTGGTCAGGGCAACAACAAATAATGAATTTCTCCGAACAGCTGTGGCAGTCCGATTTGGCTAGCGACAAATAATAATAATTTTTTTTAGTTTTTGGGATAATCATTATTTTTAATAATTATTTTTATAATTATGTTTGAGCAAAAAAAATAAAACTCAACAAAAATGATTAAACTTTGAGTTTTATTTATTCGCTCAAATATAAAACTCAAAGTTAAATAATGAAAATATCATGGGGTGTTGAGAAAAAATTGATAAATAATAAATACCCACCTTCCCGTCCCCTCCCTCGCATGCCTACCCGACTCCGCCTCTATGGTCTTCAACAAAAATCTTGCTGTATTGAAGACCGGGCCCTGGACAGACTGAGAGGCTGTACCCTGGCTGGGAAACTTCCTTACAGGGCCCGGTCTTCAATACAGCAAGATTTTTATTGAAGACCATAGAGGCGGAGTCGGGTAGGCATGCGAGGGAGGGGACGGGAAGGTGGGTATTTATTATTTATCAATTTTTTCTCAACACCCCATGATATTTTCATTATTTAACTTTGAGTTTTATATTTGAGCGAATAAACAAAACTCAAAGTTTAATCATTTTTGTTGAGTTTTATTTTTTTTGCTCAAACATAATTATAAAAATAATTATTAAAAATAATGATTATCCCAAAAACTAAAAAAAAATTATTATTGTGTGATTTTTAAATTATAGCTTATAATGATTACGGTCCCTGGTAGAAACGTAAAAATTGGTGTCCAGAGGGTGGTTTGTCCGCAATAAAACTGAACATAATGGACAGTTAATGTAACGATCGATAAAACGGTACCAAATTCCTGGAGCAGAAATCATCCCTAGAGAAACTCGTGGCGTAATGGATGGAAGCGAATGTGTGTTGACTTTGGATCAGAGGCCGGCAGCGTCGTATGCACTGTGGATAGCAAAATATCTCGGGCAGCGCAGTCAACACACGTACAGCTTACAAGCTTCGTGTAGATCGAACCAACTTCGTATTCCCTATGTACAATTTCTCGGCTGCCGTAGCAGCAGAGAAATAAGTGACGTATTTGCCTTCGTGTCTGTTGTCTGCGCACACAAACGCACTAAAACATGAGAGTGTCTGCGTGCCGACCCCTGCTTTGGATACAGGTGTTTCTCATTTAATAATTAGAAGGGGCTCAGTTACAGGAAATATGGAGCCTCACAAAATTCACAGATTTTTCCCCGCCTAGTCCTTTTGGGAAGAAGGCAACCGGCCACGCTAAGAAGGCAGAAGAATCCGATGTCAGTCTTACCGATAAAAAGATTTATAAGGTAATAGTTAGGTTACTGTGATGCCGCATGCGATTAAGCCCCTTCTCTTTGTCTAGACCGTGGTGATATATTAGGTATATTAGATGTGTGGTAAGAGTGAATGTGTGTAACGCAGAGAAGGAAACGTTCTTGATCAGCATCAAAATCCGAGGCTCTGTCTGTCTGTCCGTCTTGATGAGTTGCTTCCCCACCTCGTGCAGCACGAGACACCCTACTCATTCTCTTTCTCGCTCGCACACACTCTGCCCTGTGCAATGCGCGACCTTTGCGGAGAAGATGTAGAATCTATATTCTATATAGATGTAGATACATAAGTAGTAAACAATTAAAAATATTTTAAAATTCTACATAAATCATAACCTCACATATTAATATACTCACTGAGTACGGGTATAAAAGTAGTCTACAGAAGCGACTCACACGTTCCTTTCGAGAAACCGAAGTCTACGGTTTCCAAGGACCTGGCAGTGGCAGAAGAAATGGCGAACCGACTGAAATCAAGATGCCTCAGGGGCCACACGTGGACAGTTGGGTTTCTATCATTTCGACAGCGAAAAGTGTTGCCACCTTTTTTGCCGTAACGTCTACGGTAAGGTGCAGCATGGTGCCCAAGGCTCCACCTAACCGTAGTCCACTACACCGACCGTTCTGACGAAAAGTTCTAGCGACTCCTCATTTAGGACCTTTCCTCTACCCTGGGACATCCCCCACGCTGGCCACCTCGGTCCTACAGCCGAGGTAGGGTTAGGATTGCACACCTGATACCAATGTTCTGGCCCACCCCAGTTTGCCTCTTTTTTTAATTTTTTTTAATCTTCCCTATTAGAGACTGACGACAAGTATGAAAACCTTAACCGAATACATTTATTTAATTAATTGGACTTAACTTTTTAGAGTACGTCCCTAACTAAGTATTATTGCTGGGTACGGTGGTCTTTTCTCCGGAGTCCTGTGTGGCAAGTGAGCCAAGCTTGACCTGTTACTTTACTTTCACCTTGGCAATTCCTCTTTAACTAATCCTAATTTTAAGGATATTTTCATTCCGCATGTACCAAGGTGTCGCCGGAGCATTTTTGGTTGGTGAAAGAGTTTAAGGTTAATGCTAAGAAAATTAATTGGGCCCCATAACTCTCCCTAATCAGAAGCAGACCAGTGCTCCATCTCCACCCTCATCTTCTCGTTCTACTTTCACCCACCCAAAAAACCAACTTACTCTCTTTAAGTTACCTACCAGTTTGCTAGATGCTTGTGTAGTAAGCTCAGCACAATCTGTATAAATGACCGTTCGTCTCGACGTGGAGGTCCTCATAGCAATCGACTCAAACTTCACGTCGGTACATTTCATAGTCCAGGTTCAACAGGACCTTTAAATCCCGTGCGTAAAACTGACTCTTCCAGACTCTTCCATTTTTATAGTAGTATATAATTTTATTACTTGCTTCCACTTTGTTCGGATATGTACGCTCTGAACACTGTTTCTCGCGCCCAAAAAAAAACTATATGATAGTTCTTGTTGCTTTCAACTTGTCTTCGCTCTTCGGTGAGCAAGTCGAATTTCCTAGTTTCCATACCACGACATGACTTTATTGACCCCGTCTCAAGTCAACCATGTGAAAGATTCCTCGATTGCTTGATCTGTGATTTGTCTAGGATCCGACCATAAGCTGAGCCCTTTCGCTCACTATACCTGAAGACTCCAACTGAAGACTCCTATTCAACCTATACAACCTATTCTCAGGAAAGATACTATGCTCAGCGTCATCCATACAGTTACAAGGGGCATTTTCAGCCCCTTGTTAAATGAAAGCTCACTGCTTCACGATCTTCGACTAGTTAAGCCGGTGTTTTCACAATGTCCTCGCGGAGTTCCTGGCTGTGTACTCAGGTACTGTACCGACGCTTTTTATGGACCCCTGCTTAAACTATTCACCCTATCCATTAACTGTGCTTCCCTCAATCTGAAAGGAATCTTTTATTATTCCGCTCTATAAGAAAGGTAGCAAGTCTGATGCAAATAATTATAGAGGTATATCTAAGTCATCCGCTTTTTCTAAAATGTTTGAACAAATTTTAAATCCGCATTTGCAACATCTCTGCAAATCAGCACGGATTGATAGGGCGACGATCAACAACCACAAATTTATTAGAGTTTAAAAGACATTAAATGCTTCCAAGGCAACTTGCAGACGGATATCATTTACACTGATTTCAGTAAAGCATACGACTCTGTAAACCACTCCCCTCTAGGACAAAAACTTGACCTTTTAGGGTTTGCGCCCAATCTTTTCAGATAGATTTCTAGCTACCTTTGTTCTAAGTCTCAAAGAGTCCTTTTCAAAAACTCCTTCCTTCACCTGTTAAGGTTACTTCTGCCTTCAGTATTAACAAATTCTTTGTTACTCATGTATGCGGATGATGTTAAACTCTGCGATTAATATTGGGACATTTCATTTCACTCTCGCTTGCAATCCGATCTCAATAACTTTCAGTCATGGTGTTGTACAAATATGTTATACCTAAATGCCTCGAAATGCAAAGTAATGAAATTTCATCGCTCAATCCCCCTTTTTGGCACCTTATAGCCTCTGCGGTGGTTCTCTTGAGAGAATTACCTTGGTTGATGATCTTGGTGTTAAATTAGACCCAAAGTTAAAGTTTTCTGAACACATTTCTACCATGGTAAATAAAGCCATGGGCGTGCTTGGGTTTATAAAGAGGTGGTCAAAGGAATTTGACGACCCCTATATAACGAAGACCCTATATCTCGCTTGTTCGTCCGATTTTAGAGTAAGGCTCTTGTGTATGGTGCCCCGAGTACAAAGAGGAATGCAGATTTGAGACTGCCATCTTAGCCTCGTAGATTACTTTTAATAAACCTTCGAACCTTAGTTATTCGTAGAAAAATACTTGGTGTGATTTTTATGCCAACCTGATCAATGGTGACGTAGAGGTGTTCCAGGGTTTCAATAGCCCCGGCTTCATCGCATTTCCTGCAGTTGCCACTGTTGGTGATGCCTAGTTTGACTGCATGTGCTGCAGCCAGGCAATGACCTGTGAGTATACTGGCTAGTGGCTAAGTTAGTGGCTAGTGGCTCCTTGCACATGGTTTTCGAGATTCTGCAGGTGGTGTTACTCTTCCACCTTCGTGTCCGCTCGTTTCTCCAGAGCGCTTTGTAGCGTTCGAAGGGAGATAGGCACGTTTTCGGGGTTTGTAAATCGCCAGCCCGACGCCTTCCTTATCCAGTATATCCGAAGTCTCGTTACCTTCGATGCCCTGGTGGCTGGGAACCCAATAGATCCAAACTGACTTTGTCGTGTTCGCCAGGACATTTCTGGAACTGACTGCTGAATGGATCTTATCGCCGCCTGGCTGTCCACGAACAGGTTGACCACGCCGTGTAAAGGATCGATAGACTTTGCTGCCTCCGCCGCTTTCCGTAGACTTCCTGGAATATGCTGCATTGGCCCGGTAGCTTATAGGACAGGGTCTCTACAGTATATGCGCTCTCCTACTCCTCTTTCCATCTTGGAACCGTCGGTGTAGATGTTGAGTCTAGTCCCGACCCCTTTTCCAATCGTCGGGTCCCATAAATGAGGTTGTTTTTACATCCAGGCAAGTTTGATCATGTAGTCAGATATACTGGACATGTCTCGGCCAATTGAACTGTGCCCGAATAATTGTAGAGACATGTTTACTGATGCGTGGATGTCCAGCGGGTCGATTCCGATTATGGTTTCGAGTGCTTTTGTTGGGGCGCCCCCGTAATGCAGAGCAGTGCCTGCACTCGGTCTTTTCCATAAGCTTATTGTACGTCTTCTTTTCTGTCGCTTGCCACCACACTAAGACTCCGTACAGCAGATCCAGTGCATTAGAGCAGGTGACAGGCCCCATGTGCTGCTAAGCATCTTCTTGGATGCGTATAGCGCAATGGTGGCCTTCTTCACCCTTTCCACTACATTGGGCCTCCATGCCAGCTTGCTATCCAGTACTATGCCGAGGTATTTGACTTGTGCTTTCGGGGTCAGCCGTCTTTTCCGCGTTGATAGGTTAGGTTAGGTTTATAGGGCTGCTCGACTGAAGTCGAGGTCACTCGGAGGCAAGTCTGCCCATTGTGATGCCCACACTCGTCATAGGATATTGTCCGGTGCCTAGGGAGGTTTCGCGAACCATCCCGAGGCCTCTATAAAGAGCACCAGTTTCTCTAGAGGCATGTTTGCCAGACTGTCCAGATCTTCGTAGAAGGCGCCACCGAGTATTCGGTGACGCCTCCCCATGAGTGCAGGACAGTTGCAGAGAAGGTGCTGGATGCTCTCTATTTCCTCCTCGTCCCTGCAGCTGCGGCAGAAGTCATGGTGGGGCAGTCTGTACCTTGTGGCCATGCGGCCGATGACACAGTGCCCCGTTATAACTCCCGTCAGTGTTCGCACCCGACTCTTCCTGAAGCTTAGGAGAGTCTTGGTGCGTTTAAGGTCATAGTGGGGCCAGAGCGAGCGAGAGATCTCACAGTTGGGTGTGGTGTTCCACCTCCTGTCCGATCTCGTTCTGGCTCGGCCCATCATCTGCGAGATGATGTCTCGTAGTGGTCTCCTTATGTCGCTGACTGCGTCCGCCATTGGCTTGGCCGATCCAGTTCTGGCACACTCGTCCGCACTCTCGTTGCCCGCTATGTCGGTGTGACCCGGAACCCACGTGAGTGTGATTGAGTGCGCGCTGATCTGGTTTAGTGCGTCCACCGTATCACGTACGAGTCTGCTTGTGGTCTTGCAGGATACCAGGGCTTTGATGGCAGCTTGACTGTCAACGCAGATTGCTATGTTCCTCGGAGGTATCTCCAAGGTGTATACCAACTTTGCCGCTTGCCATACTGCATATATCTCCGCCTGGAATACACTGCACCAGTCTGGTAGTCTTAGGGATATGTTGGTTGCTAGTTCTTCGGAGAAGATTGCAGCTCCTGTCTCTTCGGCCGTCTTTGACCCGTCGGTGAAAATGGAGAGCTCGTTCTGCCCCAGGACAGTGTTACTCTTCCATTTCTCCCTATCCGGTATGTGTCCTCTAAAGTTTCTTTTCCATGAGAACTCAGAGACACAGTAGTCACTCCACCTGGCCGTTCCACTATCTTCCATACGGAGTATAGTGGCGTGGCCATAAGGCGATGGCTTGAAGAACTGCGCGGCTAATAGCCTAGCGGCACTTGTCTCAGCCTTGCACTTAAGATGAAGGTCTATCGGTTCCAGGCCTAACATGGTGTCCAGAGCTGCCTGTGGGGTGGATTTGAGAGATCCGGTGACCCCAAGGCATGCTGTCCGTTGGACTCTACGGAGGTTTTCCAGGTGGGATTTGGTGTTAACCGCTTCCCACCATACCATGCCTCCGTATGTCAGGATGGGTCTTATTACCGCTGTATACATCCAATGGATGATGTGCGGCTGTAAGCCCCACGTTCGTCCAAAAGTCTTCCTACAGGTGTAGAAAGCTGCCATTGCCTTTTTCTTCCTTTCCTCTGTGTTTCTCTTCCAGGAGAGTTTGGAGTCAAGGATGACACCAAGATACTTGGCTTCGCTCGATAGCTCGAGTGTCGTTCCACCGATTGCTGGTAGTTTGAAACTCGGTATCTTATATCTTCGTGAGAACAGTACCAGTTCTGTTTTTTGAGGATTGACCCCCAAACCGTTCTGGCATGCCCAGCTGGCGGTAGTGCCCAGTGCAGATTCCAGAAGGTCACTGATTGTGGGCAGAAATTTACCCGTTACCAGTATTACTAGATCGTCTGCATAGGCCGTAACCTTATATCCGCTCCTCCCCAGCTGAAGAAGGAGGTCGTTGAGGACCAGGTTCCACAGGAGAGGGGATATAACTCCCCCCTGCGGAGTACCTCGTGTGACCGTCTTTCTTGACGAGGAGGAGCCTAGATTGGCGCTTATCGTTCTGCTCCTGAGAACGCTGTCTAGCCATCCGGTTACCGTCGGGTGTTTACCAATCTTGGCCAGTGCGGCCGTTATTGACTCGATCCTGACGTTGTTGAAAGCCCCTTCTATATCTAGAAAGGCCGCCAAGGCATATTCCTTATAGCTTAGACTCTTTTCGATATGCCCAACAACTTCGTGAAGTGCGGTCTCAACTGATCTACCTTTGAGGTAGGCGTGCTGAGCTCCACTGAACACTTGTTTGTCGAAGCCTTGAGGCCTCAGTGGTACCATCTATGGCATCGCAGAAGGCTGCCCATGATTCCCTTTTCGCCCTCCTACAGGTGTTTTTGTAGGTATTGAAGCTGCGGCGATACTCGTCCCAACTTTCCTGTGTGTTTGTCACTTTTGCTTTATTGAAGAGTTTCCTCGATTCCTTTCTGACTTCGCTCAACTCCCGTGTCCACCGCGGGTTGTGATTGGACTTTGGGGGTCGGCTGATCGGGCAGGATTTGAGAAACGCCATCTGTAGAGCATTAGTGACGGTCTGCGTAGCTTTCTCTAGTGCTTCCGTTTGAAAAATGTCCCCTTCCGGTGGGTTAGGCAGCACCTTCTGTACGGTTGCGGAGAAGCGGTTCCAGTCTGTCCGCTTGGGATTGCGGTAGGCCTTGGGCCTCTCCTTGTTCCATTTGATGCTGTACACTATCCTGTAGTGGTCCGAAAAGGAACACTCACTGGATACGTGCCAGTCATCGATGGTAAGGGTGTCGCTATTCGAGGCCAGTGTTATATCTATAACCTCTGCACGGTTCCTGTTGCGGAAGGTGGGGTGATCTCCCCGGTTGCACACAACAAGATTTGTGGACAGAATGTACTCGAACAGCGACTCTCCTCTAGAATTTGTGCCCCTACTTCCCCAGAGGGAGTGATGGGCATTCGCGTCACAGCCTAAGACAATATCAAGTCCCTCCCTCCGCGCTTGGTGGATCAGGGCCCTGACATCCTCCGAGGGTGGGTCTTCCTCTTCGTACGGTAGGTATGCAGAGGCTAGGTATAGGTTTTTCCCGTCCTCCCTTTCACATAATGCCACCGTTAGGTCCGGAGTGCTGTACCTGGAAGAAAACAGAACATTAAGCTCGTTCCTTACCACGATACAGGTTCTTGGCTTACCCGCGGGGTGTGGCGTGAGAAGGCGGTATCCGCGACCGTTCAGTCCCCGAACCCTTTCACTTACGATCCTGGGCTCTTGGATGAGGGCCACGTCCACCGCCTTCTCCTCCATACACCGCAGCAGGTCCGCCGATGGTACACTTGAGTGATGCAGATTAATCTGCACCACCTTCATGCTATTCAGCGGACCTGGGGTGTCGCGGTACTGCTACCGCCAGGGTGCCCATACCAAAGGATATGCGGCAGTCCGTTGCAAGGAGTTTGGCCAGGCTTTCTTGACCAATGCTGATCCAGAGTTCCTTGCCGTTCCCCTTGTCTCGCGCTATCGCTCTTGTGATGGTCCAGTCAGATGTCTCCAGGATCCGGTTCTGTGCCTTGATCAGAACGAGTGTGTCTTCATCCGCCTTAATCGGGGGAGGAATCCACACCTTCATGATCGTTCTCCTGGGAATCTGATCCGTCGGGACCACGCGGAGTGCCGCTCCTGGCCAAAGTTCACCAAAACCTTGGACCGTGGTTTTGAGAAACTCAAGAGTTTATGCATTGCCACATGCCACTGCCTTTGCTCCCTTATACCACTTGATACCCTTGAACTCGCAGACAAACGGGTTATCTGCGCGTACAATTGGCATCCTTCATGGCGGTCAGGATCTCCGATTCTGCCTTCAGCCAATTGACGTCCGATATCTTCCCCTCTGGGTGACTTTGGTCGATGATGGCTACCTGCAGCTCGGCCGGCGATCCTAGGCTGGCCAGAATGTCCTCTGGTTTCACCTTCTTCGACTCGGAAGCTTTTGTGGAGTCGTCCGTTCTCTGTCGCTTGAACCTTGGCTCTCGACCAGTCGGTTCCACCGGTGCCTTCTGTACAGAGGGCGTTGGTGGTGCCTTGGCACTCGCCGTGTTCTGCGTCAGAGGTGTGGTCTTCCCCCTCTGCTTCCCGGACAACTTTTTCACCTTTCTCCCTCGCGCGTTCGCAGACGATGACTTTGAGGGTTGGTCCACCTTCGTCTTCGTGCCAGCTAATGCTGACGCTGAAGTCGACGGTTTGGGGTCCTCAGTCACCGCCGCGTGTGCGCTTGGGGGGGCTTTGTCTCCGTTGGTACACCGTTCCGCGTTGATACTGAGTCTTACTTTTCCTGCCCACTCACATATCTCCCTGAGTGTTGATTCCATTATGTAGCTGAGGATCGATGGACATACTACCGTAATAATTATGCTTATGTCATCTGCATAGGCTGTTATTTTTGGGGCTCTCCTCTCGAATCTCTTTATTAGGTCGTCGACCACCAGGTTCCTCAGGAGGGGCGACAGGATCCCACCCTGAGGTGTGCCTCTGTGCGCCCCCATCATCATGGAAGCGGTGCCCCACTCTGAATACACCCGTCTACAACTTAGAAGGTTCTTTATCCAGAGGTTGGTTGCGGGATGCGTGTTGCTCGCTTCTAGGCGTTCCATTATCGCGTTCGTATTCACGTTATTAGACGGCTCCATTTCGTTCGTGTGGTTCCTCAACGGTGATCCTACGGTATTGAAGCTTGTATATTGGGTGAACTTCTTTTTTACTTATATGCATACTTTCAGGTGTCAGTTCTACTTTGAACATTGGCGGGGGAATTTATATTATATTTATTATGTTCATAGCCATTTTGGATTCGAATCCCTTATCGCTAAGTCCATCTATTATCTCATGGATTGGAACTGTTAGTTCGATTCCTTTGATAAGCACTTGTAATCCTTTGCTACTTTTAAGTTGGTAGGTATAGTAATTAGAGTACTCCCCCCTGTTGGAAGTTTCAACTGACATCCCAAAATCCATGAACCTTTACAGCTGAACTGGAATGATGAACAACGCGAGGAAATTAAATGCGAGAGATGCTTGCCAAACTGTTTGTCCAAGTTGAGTGCTGTCGGTAGGCTTTCATAACAGTCAAAATTTTCTCTCCAAAGCTGCTGAAGGAAGATCTAGCACCTGACAATAACACCAGACCCATCTATAAGTTTACTTTGCCCTACGCAGAGAAGGTCATAGAATATGCTCGCGCCAATGAGGAGATCTACTCGCTGAGGATTAAAGAATGCAGGATCAGAAAGCTGATTTTGGGAGGGATTGTTTTAATCGGCTACATTAACTGCCAGGCTTGGTTGGCTATCTGTGATTGTGGGGGCGATGAGAGCAGTGAGTGTGGTCGAATAGTCCAAAGTGCGAGACTACATGGTGGATCCCTCAGTGGACACGCTAAGATCGCCCAGACCAGAAACAAGGACTGACGATTGAGTTCTTTAAGCTGATGCTGCTGGGTGAACCTGGATGTGACGAGATGAAGCTGGGATCTGAATCTAGAATGGTGCGACAAGGAACCAAAACGCCAAATTGATTCTTCACCAGAACAACAGCTGCAGACAACATCGGAGTGGAGACCTTGGGCAGCAAGAGAGGTAGACGCATGAAACGGCACACTGCTAGCAGTTCTCATTTCAATTTTTCTTAGATTTGCTGCTGTACTGCGTCTTATGATCGTTTTTTGTTGCTCCAAATGTCTACACATATTGTGCTAGAAAAATGCGATTTTTGCGAAAATGTGGGGATTCGGAGTAAAAGCGTTAGTGTCTCATTAATTTGCACACTCTGGTTAATAACTACTCACTTAAAACTCTTTGCTATGCAAAAGTACTGATCCACGAAACACTACTAAATTTTTTAAGGCCATTCTAAAACTACACATAGACAAAACACGTAAAAATTTTACAAAAACACATAACATCGAAACAAATATTAGAAAAATACATTTTTAAATACCTGGAAAATCGTTTTCCATAACAATCCTTTTCACTTTTGTAAAGTTGTAAAATTATACACGCCAATTTCATACATAACATGTGGTGCACAATCAGCTGACTTTAACAGCTCTTCAGCAGAGTTGGGTTGCTCCACTTATTAAAGTTAAATATTATTTTATCTAAGTGGGGTGTGTAGAAATTGAAAATCCAAAATAAGTTAAATAATTGACTTTATGTCAAAAAAAAAAAAACGGAGAAAAAACCGTTGTGCACTGGTCACCTGTACCTGCACGAGTCCGATGACCCGATTTTAAGCAATTAAAACAGAGTGACAGCTTTTTCACTTCCTTGTGATGCAGAAAACGAGATACATTTGTGACTATGCTGCACGAGTATATACCGTGGCCCGCTGAATGGCAAAAAGCGCATTCAGACAGGTCGGCAGAATAGTTAAATGCAACAAAGGTTTTCTTTAGATGTGATGTAGACTGGCTTTTTCTGTGTCGCTATAGCGTATTGCACGTTCTCCATCTTCTGGCATCGCTTCTCCAGGAAATCGTAGAACTCCCCAGCTGTGGGTATCCTCTCCGATGACACAATCTCTTCCCATTTGGTTTGGGTCTTCGCACCTAATTTTTGCAGCAGCATGTGGATTATCATGTATCCCGATATCTCCTCAGCACTTCCCAATGTCTGCAGGGAACGCGTATGCAAGTTGACTGCGTCCGAAAATTCCCAAAGCCTTTTAGCAGAAGGCGCATCAACCTTCTTGACCACAAGAATCTCATTGATGTGTGCCTGGAAAAAAAGTCGTTTATTATTAAAACGTTTGCTAAGTATGTCAAGAGCCACACGATAATTGGCACTGGAGAGCTCCAGTAACACAGATACGCACCAGTAATACAAAAAGCACTCAATACGGACAACCAGAGAAAAGAAACCAAGTAAATAAACACTTAAAACACACACCCAAACAACGATGGCGCCATAACAAAAACGCCCACGGGACAGCGCTGCTGCCACTGTGCCACGATGCAGCACAGATGCACCTTCACCCCGACTTTTGGAGATACGGGAGACCGAATAGCGGATTCTAGGTGAGCTCCAAGATCACGTCTCCAAACTGAACGAGGCGTGTGGAGCAGTTGGAGACGCAGGCATCCGAGAATGGCACACTAAAGGCTCAAATATTGGCACTGTAAGCGCGCTTTGAGCAGAAGCTGAAGGTGCAGCTGACGGCGAAAATTTAAAAACTATCTTTCATGCAATCTGTTTTTCACTTAATCTTACGCCTCCGCCAAAAATTAGGAATATTTTCTGAATAAGGCAACAGAGGGCATCCAACGGCACTATTGTTGCTCCCACAATTATAGTTAAAATGGATCATAAACGCGAAAAATTGCATTGCTTCGACAAATTGGGGCATATCGGAGAACAAAAAAACAGCCGCTGGGTTTCGACTCACACGTGCCATTCTATGTTAACGATCAACTTACAAAAGCTCAATATGATATTTTCACAGAAGCTATGAAAGGGAAGAGGCAAAAAAAGCTCACCGCAGTATTTACGCGACGCTCCGCTGTTCATGTGAGAGAGGCTGGGAGCGATAGCTACGTTCGCATTAGTAGCGTGCAAGAGCTTTTGTCCATGTATGCATCTCAATCTCATCACCCAGAACACGATCAACAAGGGAGCTTTTGTTGCTAAATGTCTCTCTTACCATTCTCTTTATGTATTTAATATTTGACCTAAGAGTTTACTGCGTTTCCTTCTCTTTTGTAAGTGTAGGTTTGTATGTACGTTTGAAGGTGTAAGTTGAATATCTCTTTGAATTTGTCTATGCGTCTCTTAATTATGGATTAATTAACACCAAAATGCAGAGTAACATGACTTCAAAGGCGAGCAGTCATGCATTAATCCGTATACTTAGCAAGCAACACTCAGGAATATATATTTGTCATATTAATGCTCAAAGTCTAACCAAGAAGATGGATGAGTTCAGGTACCGTTTTTCCTAACTCAAATGTTGATGTCATCTGTGTGTCTGAAATGTGGTTTACATATAATATCTGTGATGTTATGATTACGTGTGACGGATGGAATGTTTTTCGTTCGGACCATGAGGGACATTCTGGGGGTATTGCAGTCTATGTCAAATCCAACCTGACATCTAATGTAATAAGTAAGCACACCAACGGGAGTCTAATAGAGTATATCTTTCTCGAAATAAAGGGAGCCAGACAAGCGTCCAGTTTACTTATTGGGTTCATTTACAGAACAAATCGCACAGCAGACTTTTCGAAAGCCATCACAATACTGAACACAATATCATTAGTGTATGTCGATGTAGTAATCACCGGTGACCTAAATAGCAACATGCTGAATGAGCACCAGCTAAAAAACAATTTGAAAGCGATACGTCTGCATGCTGCAAACTCTGACTACCCAACTCACTGACACCCGGCTTAACGTATTTTTTGTTAGTGATCGTCAAAGTATTTTATTATATGACCAAATTTGTGTCTTAGTATTCTCTAGACATATCTTAATATTTCTGACGGATGATGTTTACTTCGAAAAAACTGCCGAAAATATTTATTACAGGGAGTTTAAAAATATTGACTATGTTTCGTTAAGTGCTGAATGTGACCAACTTGACTGGAATATAATCCTTGCTACAACCTCAATGGACGAACAAGTTTCATTACTTCATAATAACATACTGTACAACCTTTACAACAAATTTGTACCAACTAAATCACACACTATTAGGCCGTCTTTAAAGCCCTGGTTTTCTGCTGATAAATGCTCGAAATGTTGCTTATGAGCGATGGAAAGGATACAAGACAAGCCATCACTACGACCTGTTTAAGGAAGCGAGACACAAAGTGCAGAATAGCATTAAGAAATCTAAAACTAACTATTACACGATCAAATTTCATGAAATCATGTCAACTAGCCAAAAATGGCAGGAACTAAAATCACTCGGTATCGGCAAACAGATGCCGAAATCACCACAGGTGGATATAGACCTTGATGATTTGAACCGCAAATTTGTGCAATCTACCGTACCTACTGTAATAAATAACGTATAGATTAGGTTAAGTAATCCCGGACGGCTCTCTAGGGATAAGTGCGTATGGACCTTCCGATTGTTTTACGCGGTTTCGAAATCCGTTAGGATCGAGGAGAATTTCGCAAAGGCAAGGAGTTCTACTATCGTCTTCCTGAATGTATCTTCCAACGATGCCAGTACCGGGCTGCCAAGGTATTTGTTTCTTGCCCTTGAGAGGGCCGGGCATTGGCAGATTAGATGTTCCAGGGTTTCGCCCCAGTTTCATCACATTTCCTGCACTTGCCACTGTTGGTGATGCCTAGTTTGACTGCATGTGCTGCAGCCAGGCAATAACCTATGAGTATACCCATTAGCATCCTACAGTCCTTCCGTGGTAGGTGCAGTAGGTAGTGGCTGAGTTTACCATCGCTCTCCTTGTACATGGTTTTCGCGACCCTACCACCACCTGGTTCTCCTCCAACTGATACTGGCCTGTATGTGTGCCGGCTTTGAAGCGTTCTGAGGGAGACAGGTCTTGTCGTTCTCCAGACCGACGCCTTCCTTAGCCAGCACGTCTGCTGTCTCGTTGCCTTCGATGCCCTGGTGGCTGGGAACCCAATATATCCGCCCTGACTTTGTCGTGCCTAGGAAATCTAATGCCTTCCTGCTTGCCAAGACATTTCTGGAACTGACCGCCGACGACTGCATGGATCTTATCGCCGCCTGGCCGTCCACGAACAGGTTATGTGGGCGTTCCGTACATCGAGCAACCTCCGCCGCTTTCCGTATGGCAAGCTTACAGGAAAGCCTTATTTCAGGGTCTGCACAGTATATGCGCGCTCCTACTCCATCTTGGAGCCATATGTGTATATGTTTAGGTGTTCATTTTGATCCCAACTTTCTTTCCAGTCGTCGGGTCCCATGTGTACCGCTGTTTTGACGTCCTTGCAAGTTCGGGGGATCATGTTGTCAGATATACTGATCATGTCTCGGCCTATTAAACTGTGCCCGAATCCTTGCAGCGACATATTGCCTGATGCGACTAGGCGTTGTACTGCCTTACCTGCAGTCACTTGAGCGTGGATGTCGATTCAGAGTAATGATTCGAGTGCTTTTGTTGAGGTTGACCTCGGCGCCCCAGTGATGCAGAGCAGTGCCTGCCGCTGAGTTGTAGGTTTTCTTTTCTGTAGCCTGCCACCACACTAAGACTCCATACAGCAGAGTGCATAAGTGCATTAGTGCAGGTGATAGGCCCCATGTGCTGCTAAGCATCTTCTTGGATGCATATAGCGCATTGCTGGCCAGAAGGCCACCATTTCCAATACATTGGGTCTCCATGTCAGCTTGCTGTCCAGTACTATGACGAGGTAATTGACTTGTGTTTTTGGGGTAAGCCTGGTTCTGTCGATTTTCGGGGGGATCCATGCCGGCACCTTGTACCTCTTGGTGAAGAGGATGAGACCGTCTTGTCCGCGTTGATACTGAGTCCTACTTTTCCTATCCACTCACATATCGCCCTGAGTGTTGATTCCATTATAGAGCTGAGGTTGGGCATACTCCCGTAATAATTATGCTTATGTCGTCCGCATAAGCTGTAATTTTTGGAGCTCTCCTCTCGAATCTCTTTATTAGGTAGGTCGTCGACCACCAGATTCCATAGGAGGGGCGACAAGACCCCACCCTGAGGTGTGCCCCTTTCACCATGGAAGCGGTGCCCCACTCTGAGTAAACCTGAGTACAACTTAGAAGGTTCTTTATCCGGAGGTATACCTTGACTGTGATATTTAGTAAATATTATTAACTCTGATAATAGATTTAGCTTTGAATGTGATTCTCCCAATGTGATTCTGTAAAGTCGATTCTTAAAATTAAATCTAGTGCAACAGGAGCAGATGATAAAAAATCACAAATTTCTTAAACCAATGCTACCAAGGATTATACTATATATAACACAATAATGAGCTCGTCAAATGATGAGCAGCCAAGATAATCCCAATACCGAATAATGACTTTAGACCGATTGCCATATTGCCTTTTCTTTCAAAAGTTCTTGAACTCTCAACCCAACTTAGTAAGTAAGTAGTAATAAACTGCTTAATGAAAAACAATCGGGGGTTAGGAAAAACAGGAGTTGTCCTTCTGCAATCCTTAAAGTCACTGAAGATATCCGTAAAAAAATTGAAGGACAGGTGGCATTCTTGACATTATTAGACTATAGCAAAGCATTCGATACCGTCAATCACGATGTTCTGTGTACAAAACTTCAAAGACTATATGGACTGGACAGCACCGCATCCGAACTAATTCATTCATACTTGATTACAATCTGTAGTCACGAAATTTGGGTACTCGTCATCTCTGTCCCCAACGAGAGGAGTTCCGCAAAGATCTATCCTTGGACCATTATTGTTACTGTTTATGTAAATGACCTTCCCAATGTACTGTCTGAGTGTGAAGTCCATTTATATGCTGATGACGTCCAAAAAATGTATGTAAGCCGTCCCGTAAATAAAATAAATGAGTGTGAATATGAATAATAACCAATAGGGAACTAACAAACACAAAGAGTTGAGCAATCAATAACGGACTTAGAATAAACCCAACTAAATCTAAATGCCTAGTAATCTCAAAGAAGAAAGTCGAATTTACTAACCTACACAAAATAAAAATAAATCATAATACCATTACATACACAACAAAAGCAAATAATCTGGGCTTGGTTTTTAATAGCATGCTTAGATGGAATGATCACATCATAAAGGTAGTAGGTAGAACCTATGGTTTACTAAGAACTTTAAACATGACACAACGTTACCTTCCAGAAAATATTCGTTGCTAAAACACTATTGATACCAACACTTTTTTATGGCGAAGAGCTATTTGCAAACTGTGAAAGTATTTGTAAGCAAAAACTGAATGTCGTATTCAATAGTATAGAAAAATGTGTTTAATATAAGAAGGGAGCATATAACTATTCATGCAGGCAGAAATTTTGGTATAATATTTAATTAATTAATATTTTTACATGAAACTATAACCAAGAAAGAACCACGTATCATACAGACAGACAGGTATGACAGACATACTAAGGTTTACAGCATCACGGAGAACAAATAATAGTGTACGTCTTAAACACAGACTAGCTAGATCTGAAAGACACTTTTTCATTTACACTGTTCGCCTATGGAACCAATTACCAAATAGCTTAAAAACAACCGTAGACGCATTAAAATTCAGGAAAAATTTAACTATACATCTGAAAACTCTAAATTAGAAGAATAACATAACTCAAAATAAAATTAAGAATGTATTAGGTTTAGGAGATATTTAAATTAAAAATGTGTATAAAATTAAGCAAGAAAAATAACATACTCAAAATTAGCTATAGGAACTATTAAATCTAATCCAATTTAATTTAATAATTAATCGTATTGAAATTTTTGTGACTAGTGTACTAATCATAAGGTACAACTTTGTATCACTATGAAAATTTAAATAAACAAACAAACTTCCTATCTCGTCTTCATCCAGTGATTCCAACTGTTCAACTCCTCACGCATATCCGCCAACATATCACTTAGTCTGTCGAGTTTATTACCTGAGAATGACTCGCCAATACGGTGCAGCCGATCATGCGGAGACTGAACTTTACGGTTTGCTCCATTGTTGTTGGCTCGTTGTCCATGCCAACCGGTGTAATGCAACAAAACAACGGAAAATGTAAGACCGCTTAAGTGACGGATAAATATCATAAGATTTCATAAATATGAATGTGTGTACAATGTACAGTAAACATATATGTACTCTGACTGAGGACCGGATATTGTACCGACTCGTTTATTATATTTCTCACTAGTATTCCTAACAACTAACATTTTCTTGAATATATATATTTAAATTTATATACATGTATGAAATTAAAAACTATGTACTTTTAATGCAAGTTTTTAGTTCTCCAGTTGTACAAGTCATCCACAGGGCATTCTTCGTCACTTGAACTTGAATCCGAATTTACTGCCACTTTTTTGTTGAATTTACGCTCTTTATTAATTAGACTATTTTTCTGATCATTTATTTTTATAAATCGTTTCCAGTTGTCAATCTGTTCATCTATTTCTTTTAGTTGTCTTTTAATATTGATATTTTCTTGTTCTTCAGCCACTATAGTACTAGAAACGGTAGCAGCTATTTTAATTTCTCGCTGAAAGCGTATCCACTCTTCATCTTCGTTTGAATCAGCTTGGTGAAACTTATTTGACTTCTCTGAATCAAAAAATTTACCAGGTAATGTTTCAGCCACCCTAGAATCTAAATTTTCATTTTTTCGTACAGTCTTATCTTGGTGAGTGCTACAATTTGTGCTGGAAAGTGACTGATGAGATAATTTGCTAACGGTAACATCCAATATTTTAGTCTTATTTTTCTTGGCTAAATCCAAATTTAATTTATGTTGTCTTGAGTTAACATGCACCTTCCAGACACTTGGTTTGATAACAATCCGGCATATTATGCAAGTTAAGATTCCTGATGCATCGTATGTATTAGTTTTTAGTTAAGAAAACCAAAAATATATTTCTTGAAAATTGAAATCTAGTCTACCATAATATTAAAAAGTCAACTCATCATCACCCAGTTCTCCGCTCTACTGACAATACTCTGAAAACACATGAACACAAATTAATCAGGCAGGCAGTTTTGACTTTCACAAAAATATGTGTGATTTTCTTTTCAAAACGAAAAGTAAGACGCTCCCGCACTTGTAAAACGCAAGACTCCCGATTTCTTCTAATTTTCGAAATCTCTCTTTAACTTTTGTTTTGGACGTAAAGATTTCATATAAGATTTATAGAAACATTTTATTAAGTATGCTTAATTTTGAAAAATTAAGGTGCAATAATTTAAATAACACTACTCGACAAAATTTAACTTTTTATTTAGGCTGATAGATTTCTGATAGATTTCGGGATTTAAAAATTTTTGTAGTACTTTATTTTTTTTATGGAGGGGTTTTTAAGAATTTTGAAAATCTGGTCTTTTTTTCTTGGTTTTTTTCAGAGTAGTTCCTCCAATTTTTAAATAACTTAACTTTAAATAACTTATATCTGCTTGCATAAGCAGTTCTGAAAAGCGTACATATGCAGCTATAAATCCTATATATACCGCAAAAAATGATGAAATTTGAATTTGAAAGCTTAATATCTTTCAGGCGATAAGCTGCAGACACAAAAGGTCTGGGTCGGGTTTATAGCTGCGTGTGTGAATTAATTACTTTCTCCCTTTCTCTTGCTCAGTGACTGATGCTGAGTTGCTTAGCGCCGAAAGGAAGTCTCTCGCTCAGACTGTTTTCGTAGGAAAAGACTTGTGCTTCGCTCGAAAATACGGGTCCAGTTGAGAGAAAGAGCACGTCTGCTTCATTACAGCAGACAGCATACAAAAAATTGTTTGAGCATACATATATGAATCACTATATGCCAGTCCAAATCAACGAGAGCCATTAAAAAATTTGTTTCTTTTAAATTCTGTAATATCTTAAAATCTCTCTCCCACCATAGTCTTCCATAGACCAACTGTCCGAAAATAAAGCCATCAAACCAGAACGGAGTTCGTACCACGGACATATGTACTTATTTTTGTGTATTTTGGTAAAGGATATTTTGCCAGGGGGGACTCCACTTTGCCAAGAGGTTTTAGTGAAACGCCTAGTTTTTTCTTGCTCCTGTTACTAAGCATGTTATTCATGGTGTTAAAATTATTGGTTTTATTAATATCAAAAATAACTATTGATTTCATTTAGATGTTCTGTTCTCTTAAAACAGACATTAAAAATATCGATTACACTATCTATGACACTATCGATATTATTTAAGGTCGTATTCCATAAAACACTTCAATACGTTTTTATAACATCCTGGTTGTAAAGTGTATTGGAATACAATTTATGTACATATATATGAATTTATGTTTTTTCCTAAGGGATATTTGTCTAGGGCACTATGGGAAAAAAGTCGAAATATTTGGTATTAATGTAATATTTTTTGTGGTAAATATTTTAATGCGGTTTTCATTTTTGGATGCCTTATAGCCTTTTCACACTGGCGACTATCCACTACCCACCATCCATTTCTGAAATGGTCCGTACGGTTTTGCCGTTACGAAAAGTTCCCAGTTATTCCATCATTCATTTGGGATGTTCCTAACTCGCACGTTTCTCTGCGGTATTTTTGATTATTTTTAAAAGCAGCCATAAATATTTGACATATACAACAAAAAAACGGAATTCACTACGAAAATGTAAACAATGACAGACAAGAAAATTAGGAAAACAACAACAGACAGTCCATCAGATGTCTCCGTTTTTTTCTTTTAGAATAAATGAAACTTGAAGAAAAGAAACTGTTATATGCAATATAATTAAGGGATATTTGCCTTTGCTTCTTATTCCTATGCACTATAATTTAACAGTCACTAAAATCACATCAAGCGGGACGTTGAAGTGACATGCTGATATGTAAAATATTTTGATTCATATTTGTCAGGAGAATATCATGGTTTGCAGGGGCCTCGGAAGATTTACCTCAACTATCGATAGGTTACTCATGTAAGTGTAATTAGGCTATTATTAAAATAAAAAATTATAATGTTTATATAATGTTTATATATAATTACAATTAGTAATTCATATAGCTGCCGTAATTAGATTATATTTATATTCATTATTTAAATATTTAATTTATTTTTTTGTTCCCATATTAAAATGTTTACGTGTGTGTTTGTTAGCGGCGCGAAGAAGATTGATATGTTTTTCTAGGGGCTAGCAACATACCTACAAATACAAGCAATTCCATTGGATACTAATCTAGAATCTACCAACCTATTTTTCGTGAGAACTGCCTTCCGTAGAGACCCTAGAAAACAGTTTGTGCCGAAAAGATTTCTTATCGGTTTCATACGAATATCAACCCTGATTCTGTTTGATGCTGTTTTTTCGGATCTGAATACTAGGATTTTGCACTCTGCACACTGAGCCTATCCTTGGGTACTGGTGGGAATTTTTAAAAACTGTGAATCACAGATTAACACTGACACAATCCATGAAAATGATGTTTACTTTTATAATTCAAATGGATATTAATAATATTGCAATGGTTGTGAATGTGATCCTGAACCAAAATATACAGGGGTGCCACAGAAATCACTTCCGCTGGAATATCACCTCAATTCCATTCCGCCGTGCCACACACCGATTTTTCAGCGGAATCAAAATCACTCACAATTTATCCAGCGATTTGATTAAATACACCCATAAAAAACACCTAAAACGATTGGAATCTTACTTTCTTACTTTGTGCAAATTGTGAAAACATTTGTAGTCATTTGTAGTTCTACAAGGTGGCATCGCTTCAAAATGCCAAAACAGAACTAACAAACCATTTCTACATATTATTGCCATTGCATTTATGTCAAAAATCCCTGTTCGGCTATGTGCAGACCCATGGCAGCACAAATAGAAGCATAGCGATCATTATACCAAAAACTGGTAATTTTAATGAACTAAATTAGCAGAAGTTTGAGAAGACAATCACAAAAACCACATGCGTGTCGTCTGGAGGCGAAAACTAGTCCGATGCGCATCTCAGAAGCAAGGTTTGTATGTTGCCTCCGTAGTTCTTCGATGGCCAACAGCCTCGGTTAAAGCATTTTAATTAAGTTTCCCGTCAAATTCAGATGTATCTTTTCTTGAACAGCTGATGGCTGGCATGCACGGAGACTTGCCACACAACTGCTAGAGTTGCCGAGTACAGTGTTTTGTTTGACTCGCACGATATTGGATGTTTTTTTGCTTTGAAATTATATAAATACAGCTTTGAAAAATCAGCTATTTAAAAAAAAAAAAAAAAAAAGAAAAACCAATTGTTTTGATATAATAAAATGAGCCCCATTCGAAATGAAAACATTGAATATGTATTTGTATGTAAATCATTGATTAGATTTAGTAGAAGCAGTCACAAATGACCACGTTTCAGTGTTTTCAAAACAGATATCCATTCCAATAAATTCTCCTCGTCAACGTTGACCTCATTATCATTATTCATCTCCAGCAACATGATTAGATTGTTCAAGTATATCAGGGGTGCCACAGAAATCACTAGTGAAATTGGAAACCGCGCAGAGGATTTCCGCTTAAAAAATTCCGCCCTGCCACAGAATTACGAGCAATTTCATTTTTCTTAGCATTGTCACTTCGCCGAACAGAGTTTTTTGACAAAAATGCAATGGCAATAATGTGTAGAAATGTGTAGTTATGTATTGCATTTTGATCTGGTAGACCCACAAATGACAACAAATGTTTTCACAATTTGCACAAAAAGTATGCACATGTTTGACGTAAAGGAAGTGTTTGGCTGTTAAGAGTTTTTAATAGCCGTTGAAAATCGTTTAATTTTAAGAAAAAAGTCTAGCGTTTCAATGTGTAATGTACAATTTATTATGTATTGGTAATGTAAGGTAGGCGTCAGTACGACCGATATAATAAAGCGATGCGATCGATACGAAGATTATCTCTCTACTGACTACAAGGGCAAAATGGGCCGACTTGCCAGCGCCCTATGCAGCAAGTGTTGAAAGAGAGCGAAAGCGAGAGATGAAAGGAGAGCAGATCGGGGCAGATGCTAAGCCGAGCACGAACGTCATATGGAACGCGAGAGACCAGCTTAGATGCTGCAACTGCAACAATAAAGCGAAGTAGGCGAGATAAAATGAAAGAGCTGCCGCTACCGTGCATAAACATAGGCTGATTAACAATGATTTACTGATTTTACAGCAATGGGATATTTTTTGTAATGCCTAATTAAAGAAAAACAGAATGCTTTCAATATAATTGATTTTAAATAACTTTCTTCGATTTCGGCTTAATAATGGTGGCATTACTGTATTAACTTCGAAAGTCCGAGTCAACGTAGGTGGCCACCTCGGTCTGCAGCGGATTGAGAACTGAATCGTGAAGTGAAAATTCAGTCAGCGGATTGAATAGTGATTTACTAAAATGCTTATTTTATTAACTTAACATTTATATTGTTAAATTATTTGGATAGGGGTTAATCACAAATTGAACAACCTTTATGGGAAAGTAAGATTCCAATCGTTTTAGGTGTGTTTTATGGGTGTATTAAATCAAATCGCTGGATAAATGGTGAGCGATTTGATTCGGCTGAAAAATCCGTGTGTGGCACGGCGGAATGGAATTGAGGTGATTTTCCAGCGGAAGTGATTTCTGTGGCACCCCTGATTGTTTACAATTTCAGAGTGAATTTCGATTTTTGGTTCTGAATGTCAAATATTTATGGTTCCATTTGACAACTATCGAAAAAATACCGCACAGAACGAGCGAATTCGGAAGATCCCGGATGGATGGTGGAATAACTGGGACATTTTCGGAACGGCAAAACCTTACGTACCATCCCAGAAATGGATGGTCGCTAGTGTGAAAAGACTATATGATTAATAGCCTGATAACACTGCCGCATCATTGTCGAAAGTGTGGAAAACGATGCGAGGGTGTGTACACCAAATTCATACTTTTTTATTTTAATTAATCAGCTTTTTTGTTATTGTTTGATGCGACAAAAACAGCTATTTGCTATCGATACCCGTCGATACCACGAATAATTGCAGTATATTGTAAAGATTCTAGACAGAATATGGTAAAACTTGGTCATTATTATTGTCTTATTCTTTGTATAGGGCTATTATGGGCATCATTGTCGCATGTTCCATTTAACGGAAAATTAATATGATGTGACCCAGTGTAAAAAGGCTATTAGCTGTTACTAACCTTTTAATATAGAACCTAATGGTATTAATGCTTTCGGCCCGTTTTTGCCCATTTCGAGAAATATTAAATTTTTCAGTTGCAATCGAACGACAATGGTCTCTGAGGGTGTCTCTGTGTTCACTTTCTCTTTTGAGGAGATGGTATTTACGCGCCCTGCTGCTGGTCTTGGACCTGGGCTTCCTGTGTCGAGCGCCGAGTTCCAGTGCGTTAGTGCTTGTCTCGTGTTTACTCGTTTTCCCGTTGCTGTTTCTTGGTGTTGGCTTCGCTTTCGTATTCTCCGTTGTGTGCCAGCGCTTTGCCTTTGCTGGGGCTTTGCTGGGTGTCGTCTTCTTCGTGCCGACCTTGGTTGTTTTATTCGTTGGGGTAGGTCGTGGTCGTGTGTTTGCTGTGGTTGTTATGGGTTTCATGTTGGCGCTGCTGGGTGCCGAAAACCTTG
This sequence comes from Drosophila ambigua, assembly GCA_018150905.1. Lineage (NCBI taxonomy): Eukaryota > Metazoa > Arthropoda > Insecta > Diptera > Drosophilidae > Drosophila > Drosophila ambigua. Next base: position 44,951 of record JAECWS010000153.1, on the reverse strand, counting down.
GGATGTGTTGTGGACGTATAACGTCTGCCGTTGGCTTCGGTTTTTGGTGTTGGGGTTCGTTGCCTTGTACGCTGTTGGTTGGAACGGTGTCGATAGGTTGTGTGGGGCACAGATCTCGTAATTTTTGGAGTGTTTTATCGCACTGGATCGTTGTTTCAATGGCACAAAGGAAGTCCATGCCGACAATAACTTGATCCAACATATTTTGTAGGACAAGGAGGGGTATTTGAACTTCTCTTTGATCCAGCTTGATGCGACTGAGCCGTCGGCCAGGCGTATGCGGACGCATGCATCTTGCAGGTTGGTGTTGTTGTCTAGTTGTCAGGCGAGGTTTGCACCTATGTTGACGGTGGCTACCGTAGCATGCCCTTCTATGGTTAACATTGCCCCTTTCCGGTTCTCGTTCATGTTAAGTCAAAGTGTTGTTTCGGGTCTTCTGCTAGGATGGTGGTGTCGAACGCGCTGGGTTTTTTATTCGTGGGTCGGGGGATCAGCAGGGAACCAGTGTCAGTCGAGGACGCGAGTCGTTTCCCGACGTGGTCTGGCGACAGCAATTGATGGTCCGTGTGCGGCGCTTACCACATTCTCAGCAGAATAGGATCGAGGGGTTTTGGCAATCATATGCTGCAAGTCCTGCTTCAGCACACCGGCAACAGGCTGCGCATGGGTTGGCGATGGGGATCGTGATCATGCGATGTGCTACATCGGGATTTGACGTTTTGGCTGGGTTCGATGGCTGTCTCCTTGTTAAGTATTTCGAGTACCGATGGGGCTTCTAAAATGGTGTCCGATTCGAGTCGCCGCTCCTCTGCTCTGTAGCCGGCCTTGCATATCGGGGCGTGTGTTGCGGGGTGCGAGTTTTCGGGATGGTCCGCTCTTGCATAGTCTCGAACTCCGTGGTCAGCAGTGTTACCAGTTCGTGGCGGCACATGTACATCTGGTATGCTGGTAGGGCATTGTAGATCGTGTTTAGCTCCTTAATCGCGTCTTAGCCAGCGTGGGGCATGTGCAGCCGCATCGCGATGAGGAAATCTTTGAACTGTTCCCCCAACGCATGCTTGCTGGCTCGGATCTGGTCTTCCAATTGTTCAGAATACCGTAAGAAGAACGTTAAGAATTACTGGCGGAAATTTTCCCATGAGGAACTTTGTTGGCAGCTGCTTCGGAACCAACGACTGGCACGGTCTGTGAGGAGTTCGGGCATGGCCCGTGGCAGCTGGTTTGTGTCCACCCCATACGAGAGCGCGCGTTCTCCGAGCAGTTCAGTAAACGATAGAGGGTCATCTTGGCCGTGGTTCCGGATTCGTTCCGCCATTGGTGCAGCGTCGTTGTAGTGGTGCCCTTCCATGGGTCGGTCGATCGCTGGCACGATCCTCGGTACTGGCGCTGGGTGAGTCTCTGTAGCTAGAGGCCTTGGAAACGGGGCTGCAGGAGTGCGGTATCCGGTAGGTACGGGGACTCGTAATCCGGTCTTGGAATCTATTTGGCTAGTGTTGGATGGTCCAGGAGTAGTGGGCAGTGGTGACTTGGAGCGTGAGCGTAAGGCTGGCTTGGTATAGTGCCTCTCCAACGCTCCGACTCCAACTCTCTCTGGGGCGAACCCAGGCGTCTTACGCGAGTGGCCCGGCGACTAGTGCGGCCATTTCTTTCGGCACTCATCGACCGTTTCTTCGCTGCCGAATCCGAATCATTTGGCGAGGACTTCTAGCATGTCCCGACGGAGTTTGTAATTGTGATTTTGTGATCGTCATGATATTGCATGGTGGTTTTCTGTCGATTTTGGCTCTGAGTCACTGTTAAACGGCTCTTTCTCGATCGGCACTGCGTATACTTTCGCAATTGTTTTCGCGCCCGGATTATGTGAGTGAATTATTTTTGAGTTCGGCTTGTCTATTAAATTTGTCTTTTAATGGCAGTGGGTGTTTAATCCACGAGGTCCCTGACTTATGTTTCTTGAAATATTCCTAAAAAAAAATCCTTTAAAGTCCCTGCTCGGAGGCCACTTGTGAGGACCTCAGGCTGGGATATGCATCAGTCTGTCCAGGATCCTGAATTACAAGATATTTATAATTCACGAGGGATTTATTGGGAAAACAGGAATTTTGCCAGCAAAATCACAACATTTTTTGGTTCCTTGAATTTTTAATCGGTTTCTTTATTGTTTCCTGTTATTATGCTACTCGGTTAGTTTGACTGGGTGCCACGACGTGTGTGTTATGACTGCCATGGCTGATGGACTGCCGATCGACTAATTCGTCTCCACCCAGGCAGTGCCTTTTATGGATCTGCCGGTCATCGATTTTCCTACCAATGTCTTACAGACATCTTTTTTCGAAATTTTGGAAAGTTCTTACATAAGATCTGCCAGTGTCCCGTGATGGCTTGGATGACGGTGGAGAACTGTACTCCGCTAGGAAAGGTGATGTAGTACCTTGCCTGGCTAGTTTGCCGGCAGCATCATTCCCGTGGATGTCCCTGTGTACGGGGACCCATGTTAGAGAGAGATCTAAATGCTCTGTGGTCTTATTAAGAGACCTGACAATCGTAGAGTTCAACGATATTGAGCCAAGTGCTCTCAGAGCTGCTTGGCTGTCTGAGAAGACGCACACTGAGTGTCTGTCTAAAGAAAGTGATTCGGGCACTGTAGTGTGTTCCAAGCGGAGGTTGAAGTAATAAACGACTTATGTTGAGCTCGTTAAAGTAGACGTCACCACCCACACGGCCGTCTAAATTTGAGTGTATCAGTGTATATGTGGATCGCATTTGCCGGTCAAGGTTCGCCCCTTTCCCAGTCCTCCCAGAGTAGGATTGATACCTGGAAGGGCGTCGAGAGGTGATCACTCGGTATGCAGTAATCTGTCCCCTCCGATAGTTGCGGGAGTCTCGAAAAGAGTCCAAAGTGTCCAACGGCGGATGCTTTCCAAACTTTGGATTCTCTCATTCTGAGAGCGGAAAGAGGGAGAAGGATCTATCTTTCCAATAGGCGTGCTGAGAATCAGAGATTAGATTGGGCGGAATACTCGCCCTGAGATGCAGCCCTAAAAGCCGTTCCATTGTCTTCAATAGAAAGGATGAACGGCTTATTGGTCTTAAATCTTTAAGGGCAGTGTGCGAGGGTTTACCTGCCTTGGGTATAAAAACGGTCTGCAGCCATGTCTCTGGGATTTGTCCGTGAGAAAATTCCCTCGTAAATCCTTTTGAGCCAATTAATGGCCCTTTTGTCAGGCGTGTATCAGTTGGGCTGGGGTGATGCCATCTATTTCCGCAGACTTTTACGGCTTAAAGATTATAATTGCCCAGGCTATGTTCTCCTGACTAAGCAGGTTTAGAATGGATCTTGAGCCAGCAGAAGGAGGTACACTGTAGTTTGGTCTGTTTAAAAGTCAGCCTGGGAAGTGTGTGTTGAGGAGAAGGTATAGCAATTCATTGCTGGACGTCGTCCATGACTGATCAGCTTTCTTCAGGTAACCCAAGGTTGGGGTCAACTTTGAGAGTACTTTGCGCAAGCGTGAAGCTTCGGCTGAGGGAGAATACGGCCCAGGTGGTCTGAGTAGCGAGTCCAGTTTGTCCGCCTGAGGTTCCGGAATTGGACTGGACTCGGTATGGAGAAAGAGAAAACCGTTTCCACGTATCTGTTGTCCGAGAAGGAGTGTTCTTCAAGAACCCTCCATAATACTATGTTATTGTGTATCGTGTGAGAGGCAAGTGTGAGGTCCAGGAATTCCTCCAGACTTTTAATAATAAAGGTGGGATTGTTCCCCGGTTTAATATGACCATCTAAGTGGTCAGTATATAGCTGAAAAGGGACTCACCCCGTTCATTGGTGTCGGTGCTTCCCCACTGAATGTGGTGTGCTTTGGCGTCGCATCCCACAATTAGGCCGATGTCCTTGGCCTCGTAGTCTGCGATGCGATGCGCTTAAGGGCGCGTGTGAAGTTGGTCAGGTTGGTCGCGACCCATATATGTGGAGCACATCCTCAGTGAGCTCTCCTGGCCTTCGAGGCTCACCGCTGTGTAATTATCATCGTTGAATTTTGGGAACAAAAATAAGTTTAACTCTCTTTTTGCAAGAATGCAGGTACGGCTTTTACTTGTGGTGCACAGTTACCTAAAGCTTATCATCTTGAGTCTTCAGACCGGAAACCTATCTCATACGGACCAAGGTATGAACTCGCCAGCTTTTAAGCCCTGCTTAACAGCGACGTGACACGTCGTTTCTTGTCAAAGTTGGCCTTGTAGGTCTTCTGTGCTTGCTCTATATTCTGCCTGGCTTCATTTCGCAACATAAGACGATCGGTGTTAAACTTCTCTACCTGATTCAGTAGTTCCATTAGTCGGTCTTATGGTTTGCTACTCATATTGATGCTGAATATGATTTCGAATGGTCATACTTTCGTCGACATATGAATGTAGGAGTTAATCGCTTTTTGCACAGAAGGTACATACTTGAACCACTTTGACGGTTCTTCTGATGACAGCTTTGCTATGATCGAAAGGATTGAGCGGTTAACCCTTTCGACTTGACCATTAACTCTGGCAACACCAGTTTTTTACCAGACATGCTCTACCATGTTAGCGCTAAGGAACTCAGCAAACGCGTCGGCCGTGAATGCAACGCCTCTGTCGCTTATCAGGGCCCCGGAAATCCGAATACGTTGGACCACTGCTCAGTTTCGTTATGACCTCTTCGCAGCCTGTAGACTTCGTTGGAAACAGCCAGACAAACTTCGAAAATCTATCCACTACTGCCAGAATAAACTTGTACTGTTTAGACGTCGCATTCATCGGACCCAAGTGATAGATGTGCACCGTATGGAGTGGTATATCGCCCTTATCGATGCAATACAAGGGGCATTCTTGCTTGCCGGTCGTTTTGCTGTGAATAATACAACCTTCACAGTTAGATAGGAAATTATTTACCTTCCCCTCTAAGTGGGGGAGTTAAAACTGCTGCTGAATGTTGTGCATCGTCTTTGTTGCTTTGTTGAGCCGCGTAAACTTTACTATTCCTATTAGATCTACTAGAAACTTCATTCCTTTGTTCCTTCCGCTTTGTAGATCGAATTATTCCTTGCACGAACCATTTAGGGTCCTTTGCTCGGACTTCAATTCCCTCTACCACATAATATCCACTACTAATTCCCTTCCTCTTCTTAAATCACTAATACTAACATACCTTTGCCGTAATTAAGAACTATTCATGAAATGTAGCCCCAAATCTTTTCTGTCTATATTAAAAATGTTGATGATGTATAAAATTTTGTTAAAAACACACAGAACGTGCAGTTGTCAAAACTCATAACTCAAGAACTCGAGTTTGTGCCAGTGTAGATGCCAATTCTTAGTTATTGAGCTAACTCAACTGTCCATAGGTAACTCATGTAGGTGTAAATAAGCTTTTAAGCTTTCACTTTTCCAATTCGGAGGGTATCGAAAAGTTCGAATTCTGTATACGAATTTCGGGCCGTCGAACCAAATTGATTCGATAAGTTCACTTACATCGCAACCATGAGATGCAATATCTGCAGGAATACATTGCGACGGCATATGACGCCATGTAGCCTCGTATGTTAGCTCTTGAATGGTTGGTACAATATTTGAAACAAAAGCAGCAAGCGAAGATTTCGGAGTTTTTATCCAATATTTCGGAATCTGTCCAGAAATAAACGGTCTCGATTCTTCATTTATCAAGCACTTGTTGACGTATGATTAAAATTTATCCAAGAGAGTGGAGGCGCATAGTTAAAGCCTTTATATGGTTTTGGTTTTTAGTGGAGCCACTCTCGCTTTCGCTGCCTGCAATCGACAATAGACGTTACCCTTTTCGATTGCTCGAATATAAAAGCAATACTCTTTACTGGATACGTTTTCAAATCCGTTTGCTGGAACTGCTGAGCTCCCACTGGCAAAAGTTACCTTGGAATGGTCACGGCTTGAAGATTTAGCAAAATCTTATTCAAGCCTTCCCAACCTGACTGCAATGACATCGGAATCGATTCACCCCATTCCAATTGAAGTTGCCAATGTCTTTGCAGGGGTATCTTATACGTTATTCCAATGGGGCACAGCAATCCCAAAGGATCAAATAGTAGCGCACTGACTGAAAGAATTGTGCGCTTAGTGGGAGTCAATTCTGTAAAACTCTCATCTAAATGAAAGCGAACAGGGTCTGCATTTGTAATCCACCGCACACCTAAGCCGTTGGTCGTTGTTTCCATATCAATCCGTTTGGCTAGTTGTAAATTGTTTGAAAACCACTGAGACAGCTGGAAACCGCCGTAATTGAGAATTTCCGACATTTGATTACACATCACATTTAATGTGTATATCATCGGCTCCAGTAAGCAGTAGTCCACATAAAAGTCGTTGCAAATTATGTCGGAATCAATCTATTGTGTGTCCCTATGACGAACTCCAATTTCTTGCAAGCAACGAATGGCAACCGTATTTAAACGAAAAACTTGTAGCTCGTCAGATGGCTTCTCTCGCCATATTATAAGTTAAAAGTTGCGCCATACAGTCTTACTCACTTGCCTATAAATCTTCGATATATATGCTATTAAGTCAAAGCAATTAAAAAAAAAACCTGACGAGAGATAATACCACCTCCCTCTGATCAGTGTGCCCTACTATTAAAATGTCATTTAATGTTGGAGACATATGTCCGAGCTCTCAGGAAAGCATTGTACATTTCGCGAAGTATGCGTATAGCAACGTCGAACGAAGATCCAAGCATAAGTGGATTCGATTTAATGGGCAGACGAACTTCAAACCGCCCTTAATCCAAATGAGACACTTTTTTACAAAGTGGTACTGACAAGAAATTTGTTCTAGTGAATATTTTACAGATTCTGTTTTTTCTGGATCAGTATCTAACTCCCAAAGGCCATCTAAAACACTTCGTTTTGTTGTTTACATCGTCCGGAAAGTACCCATCCTAGGAGAGTTTTTTGCAGCAATGGACCTCCATTATTGAGTCTGAGTTGACCGGTGCACAACAAATTAAAGAAAGAGTCTGCCCCAAGCAATACATCGATTCTTTGAGTCTTCTGGAGCTCTGGATCAGCAAAGTCTAAGCCTTCAAGAACTTTCCATTTACTTGGTCGAACCGTTCTATCTGCCCAGCAAGCAATATGAGCGTTTTCGGACTCTTTTCCGACATTTTTTTATGAGCATTCACCATCATAATGTGTCCAAAAAAGAGTCTGGAAAGAGCTTTTTTTCTATGAAAACGGTCGCAATTAATGTGAAAGATTTCTGAGTCCGATCTTTTCTGACACACATATAAGTGCTTTCACCCTCCCATTGACGCATTGGAAACCCTCAGAAAAGTCACATAAAAGTAGTTGTTTTATATTTGATATATATACAAATTTTATAAATGTTGTGTTGCTTATTTTGTTTTCTTATAATACTTAATCCTATCATTGGCAGTTTGAAACTATTTGCTGCAAATTGCTTTTCGTCCACAGAAAAATTTGATAAAATTTTTTTTTTTTCTATGGCAGTACATTTTTTGCATAATTTTTCAAAATTGATATTTTTTTTAACCATTTTTCAGAGGTAGCGCTTCTTTTTTCACATAACTCTAGTATCTTATGTCTGGTTGTAATGAACTTTGCTATTTTGTAATAATAACACTTCTCGAAAAAATCGAACTTTTTTTTTCCTCAAGGATCCAAACCGACTTTTTCTGATAGATATGGGGCTTAAAATTTTTTTCAAAGATACCTTAAACGACGCCAAACTATACACAAAAAAATAGAGAACACAGGATATAATTTTTTTTTCGACTTTTCCTGAGTTTTTAAAGTCAAAATTTCGTAAAAAATACCGCACAAAAATCATTATTTTTGCATTTCAATGCTTTATATTTCCCAGACGGCAAGCTAAAATCACAAAGCTTAACTTCTAGCTGTTTTATTTATCTTTTCAAAATAGCAAAGTTCTTTACAACCAGAAGTAAGATACTAGAATTATGTGAAGAAAACAAGCGCTACCTCTGAAAAAATCTTTAAAAAAATACCAGTTTTCGAAAATTCTTTAAAAAAAAGTTCTGCCATAGAAAAAAAAAAATATCATCAAACCATTTCTAAGCCCCAAATCTTTAAGAAAAAGTTGGTTTTGTTCCTTGAGGAAAAATCGTGTTGACTAGAGTAATTAGTAATATCACCATGAGCTGATTGGGGACCACCAGCTTATTCACCACGCTCTCTCAGCTATCAGAAAGGCAAGCTATCTCTCTCTAGCAGATAGCAAACGTTTTACATTCTGCATTCTTCGTTTTTTTTTGTTTTTGCTGAAAGCAAAGAAAATATGTTCGATGTTCCCTTCTGCTTTCGTCTCTTGGAACTAAAATACTTCCATCGGCAAACAATATTTTGCAGACATTTCTAAAAATACAAAAAAACTCATCCAAAATAAAATAGTACTTGTATGCTAATTTCATTGTCTTCCGCTTACGTCTTACGTAAACAATGAAGAAAAAGAAGAAGAAGACAATGAAAAAAATTCGTGCGCTACACAACCTCTTTCGTCGACGTTTGGCAAACAGCTGGTGGTCCTCGAATGAGAAGACACTGTGGTGAATCCGTCACCTATTAGTAATTTCACCATGGTTGCGGGCCCAATTGCCAATTGGGAACAAAGCAAACCAAAAAGGGTTGTACATTTGGTATCTGATCACGTTCCTTTGGCATTGGACCAGCAACGCGTCCGTTACGTTGCTGGTTCAGATAAAATTAGTTTTGAGTCGTTTTGGTCAAACGGCTGCAAGTTGACCTTTTATCCATAGATTTTAATGAGCAATACCTTAAACGACGCCCAACTAATGCGTCTATCTAAGACCAAAAATGTTGGCCAAGAATTATTTTTTTTTCGACTTCTCCCGAGTTTTTACCGTAAAAAATGATGAAATTTGAATTTGAAAGCTTAATATCTTTCAGGCGTTAAGCTGATAGAAAGATACAAAGGGTCTGGGTCGGATTTAGGCACTGACTTAGCTGTAATTGCATGTACTCTTCTTCTCTAGGGTGGCAAATGATTTCTCTTATAGTTTTTTACTGTTCTTTCGCTTTATCAATTTAGTTATTAATTATTGTTTAAATGCAGTCTCGATTTTCGAGTTTGGGGTTAAGCATAGTATCTAGCACTGCGGAATCGAAAAATTCCTGTCGAACTCCATATAAAACAACACGAGCGGAATCCACAGATTTATTTTGCTAGTTGCCGTATGTGGACTGAGAGAACAGCTGACACCCAGCTCAGGAATATATGTTCAACAATTATTTCTAAAGTGAATGGTGAAAGCTGTAGGCAAAAACTGTCCGCAAAACCAAAAAGAGAAATAAAAATTATTCTTTTTTGTTTTGCAACAATATATGCCACCACCAACAAAATCACTTCAGTGCATTTTTTCCTTTTTTAATTTTACAGTTGGCTCTTTTTACAGGCCTTTAACGACCAATGCCATGGCAATAGTTGCGTAATTGCGAAAACCAATTCGGCGGCCGTGTAAACTGCACCGGTGTTGGAAAAGCGAGAAAGCCGCTAAGCGATCTTTTGGCCTTGTTAATAATGTTTGTTAACATTCAAAAATAACTTTTCGAAGGCCCTGCTCGAGTGGCATGTATAAATTTAAAGAACGATGGTAGGGATTTGTTGACTTGTCGAAAAATGTTTAGCTTCTGCAATTAGAAACAAGAGCTCGAGAACAAAAATGCGGTTGGTTCAATAGTTAAACTACAACTCCCTTATTGGTGGGCGCAGCATAGGTGCGAACTTTCGATGGCTCTCTCGGCTGCGACAATAGAGCTGAGAGCAGACGCTGTAAAACCTTATTTTATAGTTGTTTTGCGCTCCAACAACCTTTTAAAAACAAATTTTTTGCTGGGTATGGTTTTATTTTCAGTTATGTACTTACTTTTTAGCATAATCTATTCTTAACAACATAAGCTAATAATAAATAAAATTGTTCAAAGAATGCCGACAGTAAGATTTTTTTTAGTAAATGTACGACACCTTTTATCTATATACATATATAAAAACGAGAAGGAACGTGTGAGTCGCTTCTGGGGACGCGACTCTACTTATACCCGTACTCAGTCAGTATATACATTTTTTAGCACAATTTTTAAGAATTTTAGAATTAAAAAAAAAAATTTACATTTTAAAATTGTTTGCTACATTTGCTATCTACATCTACATCTACAATGTATATTCTACATCTAACATGTAGATTATAGAAGTACAATTTAGATTCTACATCTCCTCCGCTAGGGGTTGCTCGCGCTCTTAACGCGGCAGAGTGTGCGAGCGAGAAAGAGAATGAGTAGCGTGGTCGTTGGCTGAAGGGGGCGGGGGAAACAACTGAAAATTAATTTTTTCATTCTGGCTATAATTATGATCCGATCTGATTCAGATTCGCCAGTCTGGTAGATATGGGCATTCTGTACAATACTCTAAAATTATTTATCGTATCTTTAAAATTGTGCCTGCCACAAATTTTCGTCCTTTGTGGTGGCGGAAGGGGGCGGGTCGAAATTTTGAAATACACTTGTAGCAGTGAGATATCACATGAGTCTGGAAACCAAATTGGAATGCCTTAGCTTTTATAGTCTCTGAGATCCAGGCGTCAAACAAGACGGACAGACGGACATGGCTATATCGACTCGGCTATTGATGCTGATCAAGAATATATACTTTATGGGGTTTGGAAAATTTTCCTTCTCTGTGTTATACACATCCACTTTTACCACAGATCTAATATACCCACCCGTTCACTCTTTTTTGAGTACGGGTATAATTAATCCCTGTTTCCCTTGGTCCTGGCATCACGCATGAACGGCTTGACCGATTTTGCTAATACTTTTTTTGTTATGTTGGTTATTGTCAGGAGAAGGGTTTAATGTCTAGAATCCCTGATATATTGGTTGCAAAAAACGTGAACAAATGGTTATTGCTTTGACAGAGAGACCTATCAGTAAAAGAGCAAGCTTTGTATACGAAACACTTTGATCATATAATGCGTTGTAATAGTTTTCTTTAATTTTGAAAGGAATTTTGGTTTTTATAAATGCCAGCAATTAGACGTACGGGCTTAAGTCGCAGAACTCACAATTCTGCAAGTCACAGATATAGAAAGGCACGTCAAACTGACGAGCAACGCGAAGCGAGGAATGAAGTTGAACGGAACCGATGGAAATGAAACCAACAGCATAGAAATGTTGCTTCAGACCCCTATCGAGCTGCATTCAATTATAACGTGGGAATAGATTACAGTTCACAGTAAATCGTTGCTATTGGATAAATTAACTTTGTGTGCCAATACTGCAAGGCATTTAAGTTTAAAAATGAAGCTACTGGATTGTGTTACGCGAGCGGTCAAGTCAAATTGATACCATTGGTAGCGCCACCAGTGTCTTCGGTACGCTAATGAAAGTAGTGAACGATGGAATTGGCGGAATTTTTGTTTTAGATGCTCCTGGTGGGAATGTGAAAATGTTTTTTGATATTATTGATTTTGGCAACGATTCGATCGCAAAATGGTATCACACTTGCCCTTGCTTCGTCAGGTATTGCAGCTACGTTGTTGGAAGGCGGTCGAACAGCTCCTTTCAGATTTCCGAAAGAACCAAACCCGATTTGGTGTTGCGCTGATTTTATTAGCAGGATATTTTCGCCAAACACTACCAGTAACACCACGATCAACACCAGCCGACGAACTTAACGCATGTTTAAAGTCATATGTTTTATGGAAAAACGTTAAAACGCTTAAATTAAATATAAACGTGCGAGTCGAATTGCAGAACGAGCAATCTGGAGATGTTTTTTCCAAACAATTGCTAGATATTGGTAATGGAAAAATACCTGTTGACTTATTATCTGGATACATCCTACCAATTTTTTTAACTTTACTTAAACAAAGACAGGTTAGGTTAGGTTAACCCAGACGGCCCTCACGGGGCCACGCATAGGCCAATATGGCCCTCAGTTGTCCGGATGGGGGTGTATTAACCTTTCGAGTATATTTATGAAGTTTTGAAGTCCTTGAAGATCGAAGTGTTTTTGGCAAAGGCTAGCAGTTCCCCTGGCGTCCTCTTGGAGGCATCTTCCAGTGATGCCAGTACCGGGGCGCCCAGGTATATTCTCCTAGCCCTTGAGAGAGCAGGGCAGTTGCAGATGAGATGTTCCAGGGTTTTAGTTGCCCCGGATTCCTCGCATTTCCAGACAGTGACCTGACATTCTGCAGTCCTTCCGTGGGAGGTGCAGTATGTAGTGGCTGAGTTTCCTATTGCGCTCCTTGCACATGGTTTTTGATGTTCTGCAGGTGGTGGTTCTGCTCCACCCGGTGTTGGAAAAGCGAGAAAGCCGCTAAGCGATCTTTTGGCCTTGTTAATAATGTTTGTTAACATTCAAAAATAACTTTTCGAAGGCCCTGCTCGAGTGGCATGTATAAATTTAAAGAACGATGGTAGGGATTTGTTGACTTGTCGAAAAATGTTTAGCTTCTGCAATTAGAAACAAGAGCTCGAGAACAAAAATGCGGTTGGTTCAATAGTTAAACTACAACTCCCTTATTGGTGGGCGCAGCATAGGTGCGAACTTTCGATGGCTCTCTCGGCTGCGACAATAGAGCTGAGAGCAGACGCTGTAAAACCTTATTTTATAGTTGTTTTGCGCTCCAACAACCTTTTAAAAACAAATTTTTTGCTGGGTATGGTTTTATTTTCAGTTATGTACTTACTTTTTAGCATAATCTATTCTTAACAACATAAGCTAATAATAAATAAAATTGTTCAAAGAATGCCGACAGTAAGATTTTTTTTTAGTAAATGTACGACACCTTTTATCTATATACATATATAAAAACGAGAAGGAACGTGTGAGTCGCTTCTGGGGACGCGACTCTACTTATACCCGTACTCAGTCAGTATATACATTTTTTAGCACAATTTTTAAGAATTTTAGAATTAAAAAAAAAAATTTACATTTTAAAATTGTTTGCTACATTTGCTATCTACATCTACATCTACAATGTATATTCTACATCTAACATGTAGATTATAGAAGTACAATTTAGATTCTACATCTCCTCCGCTAGGGGTTGCTCGCGCTCTTAACGCGGCAGAGTGTGCGAGCGAGAAAGAGAATGAGTAGCGTGGTCGTTGGCTGAAGGGGGCGGGGGAAACAACTGAAAATTAATTTTTTCATTCTGGCTATAATTATGATCCGATCTGATTCAGATTCGCCAGTCTGGTAGATATGGGCATTCTGTACAATACTCTAAAATTATTTATCGTATCTTTAAAATTGTGCCTGCCACAAATTTTCGTCCTTTGTGGTGGCGGAAGGGGGCGGGTCGAAATTTTGAAATACACTTGTAGCAGTGAGATATCACATGAGTCTGGAAACCAAATTGGAATGCCTTAGCTTTTATAGTCTCTGAGATCCAGGCGTCAAACAAGACGGACAGACGGACATGGCTATATCGACTCGGCTATTGATGCTGATCAAGAATATATACTTTATGGGGTTTGGAAAATTTTCCTTCTCTGTGTTATACACATCCACTTTTACCACAGATCTAATATACCCACCCGTTCACTCTTTTTTGAGTACGGGTATAATTAATCCCTGTTTCCCTTGGTCCTGGCATCACGCATGAACGGCTTGACCGATTTTGCTAATACTTTTTTTGTTATGTTGGTTATTGTCAGGAGAAGGGTTTAATGTCTAGAATCCCTGATATATTGGTTGCAAAAAACGTGAACAAATGGTTATTGCTTTGACAGAGAGACCTATCAGTAAAAGAGCAAGCTTTGTATACGAAACACTTTGATCATATAATGCGTTGTAATAGTTTTCTTTAATTTTGAAAGGAATTTTGGTTTTTATAAATGCCAGCAATTAGACGTACGGGCTTAAGTCGCAGAACTCACAATTCTGCAAGTCACAGATATAGAAAGGCACGTCAAACTGACGAGCAACGCGAAGCGAGGAATGAAGTTGAACGGAACCGATGGAAATGAAACCAACAGCATAGAAATGTTGCTTCAGACCCCTATCGAGCTGCATTCAATTATAACGTGGGAATAGATTACAGTTCACAGTAAATCGTTGCTATTGGATAAATTAACTTTGTGTGCCAATACTGCAAGGCATTTAAGTTTAAAAATGAAGCTACTGGATTGTGTTACGCGAGCGGTCAAGTCAAATTGATACCATTGGTAGCGCCACCAGTGTCTTCGGTACGCTAATGAAAGTAGTGAACGATGGAATTGGCGGAATTTTTGTTTTAGATGCTCCTGGTGGGAATGTGAAAATGTTTTTTGATATTATTGATTTTGGCAACGATTCGATCGCAAAATGGTATCACACTTGCCCTTGCTTCGTCAGGTATTGCAGCTACGTTGTTGGAAGGCGGTCGAACAGCTCCTTTCAGATTTCCGAAAGAACCAAACCCGATTTGGTGTTGCGCTGATTTTATTAGCAGGATATTTTCGCCAAACACTACCAGTAACACCACGATCAACACCAGCCGACGAACTTAACGCATGTTTAAAGTCATATGTTTTATGGAAAAACGTTAAAACGCTTAAATTAAATATAAACGTGCGAGTCGAATTGCAGAACGAGCAATCTGGAGATGTTTTTTCCAAACAATTGCTAGATATTGGTAATGGAAAAATACCTGTTGACTTATTATCTGGATACATCCTACCAATTTTTTTAACTTTACTTAAACAAAGACAGGTTAGGTTATGTTAACCCAGACGGCCCTCACGGGGCCACGCATAGGCCAATATGGCCCTCAGTTGTCCGGATGGGGGTGTATTAACCTTTCGAGTATATTTATGAAGTTTTGAAGTCCTTGAAGATCGAAGTGTTTTTGGCAAAGGCTAGCAGTTCCCCTGGCGTCCTCTTGGAGGCATCTTCCAGTGATGCCAGTACCGGGGCGCCCAGGTATATTCTCCTAGCCCTTGAGAGAGCAGGGCAGTTGCAGATGAGATGTTCCAGGGTTTTAGTTGCCCCGGATTCCTCGCATTTCCAGACAGTGACCTGACATTCTGCAGTCCTTCCGTGGGAGGTGCAGTATGTAGTGGCTGAGTTTCCTATTGCGCTCCTTGCACATGGTTTTTGATGTTCTGCAGGTGGTGGTTCTGCTCCACCTGCTTCTTGCCTGTGTGTCGATCCGTTTCTCTAAATCGCTTTGGAGCGTTCTAAGGGAGACAGGCATGTTCTCAGTTCTGTCGTTTGCCAGCCCGACGCCGTCCTTAGCCAGACCGTCCGCCATTTCGTTGCCATCGATGCCTTGGTGGCTGGGAACCCAGTAGATCCGCACTGACTTTGTCGTGCTTAGGATATCTAGTGCCTCCCTGCTTGCCAAGACATTTCTGGAACTGACCGCCGACGACTGCATGGATCTTATCGCCGCCTGGCTGTCCACGAACAGGTTGATCACGTCGTGTGGACGATCCGTAGACTGAGCAGACTCTGCCGCTTTCCGTATGGCGAAGACTTCCGCCTGGAATATGCTGCATTTGTCCGGTAGCTTATAGGACAGCCTTATCTCAGGGTCTGTACAGTATATGAATGCTCCTACTCCTCCCTCCATCTTGGAGCCGTCAGTATAGATGTTGAGGTTTTGATAGATAGAGGTTTTCAGATAGACTGGATATGTCTCGGCCAATTGAACTGTGCCCGAATCCTTGTAGAGACATATTGCCTGATGCTACTAAACGTTGTGCCGCCTTTCCTGCAGTTAGTTGACCGTGGATGTCCAGCGGGTCGATTCCGATTATGGTTTCGAGAGCTTTTGTTGGGGTTGACCTTAGTGCCCCCGTAATGCAGAGCACTGCCTGCCACTCGGTCTTTTCCATAAGCTTATTGTACGTCGTCTTTTCTGTCGCTTGCCACCACACTAAGACTCTGTACAGCAGAGTCGGTCGCACCACCGAGATGTAGATCCAGTGCATTAGAGCAGGTGACAGGCCCCATGTGCTGCTAAGCATCTTCTTGGATGCGTATAGCGCAATGGTGGCCTTCTTCACCCTTTCCACTACTTTGGGCCTCCATGCCAGCTTGCTATCCAGTACTATGCCGAGGTATTTGACTTGTGCTTTCGGGGTCAGCCTGGTTTTATCAATTTTCGGGGGGATCCATACCGGTACCTTGTATCTCTTGGTAAAGAGGATGAGGTCCGTCTTGTCCGCGTTGACACTGAGTCCTACTTTTCCTGCCCACTCACATATCTTCATTATGATTCCATTATGGAGCTGAGGGTCGATGGACATACTCCCATAATAATTATGCTAATGTCATCTACATAGGCTGTTATTTTTGGGGCTCTCCTCTCGAATCTCTTTATCAGAGAACCCCCCCACCAGGTTCCACAGGAGGGGCGACACGATACAACCCATCGAAGTTTTCCCAAACATTGCTCAAAATTTTAAAAATCATGTATGGTTGAGCGAAGTATTTATATTGGCTGCAAAAAACGTTGATGTCAACAAAATGAATTTCCAGATTCAAAATATTATAGCTGGCGAATTAATAACATACAAATCGGTTGATTCCATTACTAAATAAGATGATGTCGTCAACTATCCACGGAATTCTTAAACTCGATGGAATTGCCCGGACTACCACCTCATAATCTGCAACTAAAGATCGGACCGGTAATTATTACGTTGTGAAATATAAACCAGCTACGTCTTTGTAATGCCACCCGACTTGCGGTAAAGAAATTAATGAACAACGTCACCGAAGCCATGAAAGGGAAATATAAAGGAGAAGACGTTTTGAATCCACGGATTCCTTTGATTTCGAACGACATGCTATTCGACTTTAAACGGTTACAGTTTCCAGTGAGGCTAGCATTTGCAATTTTTTGTGGCATTAATCTTGAAAATCAATGTTTTTCGCATGGCCAGTTATATGCCGCCTGTTCCAGATTCGGAGTACCAACCAAACTATTTATATACGCGCCAGAGAAGAAAAAAAATAATGTGGTTTATCATAAAGCATTACAATAATAAACACTGTCTTTCTGACAAATTTTATAGTTAATTATACCAATTCGTATTTATATATTTAGTGTTAAGACAGCACTACGTCTGTCGAGTCCGCTAGAAATGATTTCCATGTGAAACAAACGGATAGAACGACGCAGCTGAACAATTAGTTTACTGTCGGAAAATTGACAGACGGGTCGAGACGAATGATGTCGATAGCTTAAATTCCATTATTCAAGATAAAATCGCTGCAGACCTGCACTTATACAATAAATCGCAAAGCCAATCTTTGATAGTCTGTTGGATTAATCAATGTGGAGTTTATCTGAAGGTGTTAAAATGGAACGATACAACGTTTGCCGGGTTCGCTAGCTATCATATATAATTCCAATTTATAAAATTAAAAAATGTCAAAACAGACATTGCTGGGTGGGCCAGCAAGGTTTCAAGCGGTAAAATGTGATTTTCGGAGGGTTGGTCACCCAATTTTAAATCCACAGTCTCTGAATAGATTTTAAATATTAAACGACGCCGAGTTAATGCACCTATATACAAAAAAAAGGACCCAGGATATATTTTTGTTCGGCATTTCCTGACGGTTAAGAATAGTACTCAGATCGAAAAAAACACCTCGCGAACAGAATAAGGGTTGATATTCGTATGAAACCGATAAGAAATGTTTTACGCGTAAAACTGTTTTCTAGGCTCTGTACGGAAGGCAGTACTCAGATCGAAAAACAAAAAGCTCGGTATATACTGGAAAAGTATCAGAAGTATTTGCTTGTTTTTTTGGTATGTTTAGACCCACCTCGAAAAAGATATCAATTTGATATATTTTGCCAGCAAACACGAAGCAAACATTGCAATAAGAGTACAAAAAACCAAATGAAATATTTTAATAATGAAGAAAAATAGAATCTAGTTAATGCAGTATTATATTAATGAGAATTATATGGATATTATAATCTATTATTTTTATTAATTTTCATATATATAAAAAAAATATAGTTTTCATATAGTTTTTCTTCACGGTGTCCGGCACGGGAGGCGTCGCCATCTGCTGCTGCTGATAGTCAGACACATTACCTTGCCAATAAAATGTTGTGGAGCCCAGGATATGGCTGGGGAAGAGCGGCCCCAGCCGAAGAAGTGCATTTTCTTAACTTTAAACAAAAACAACCAGCTGTCTGAGCAGTGTAACCGTTCGGAATGCAGTGCACACCTCTGGTCACACACTGGCCGCTCGAAGAATATATGGCATTCGTTTGCTGGCAAACAGTTTTCGATCTGAGTACTAGGTTTTAGCTTAAACCACAAAATGCTTGGGTCCCGAGCTGCATAGCTGCTTGCTGCATAAATTAGCTTTTCAGAATGGCAAAATTCGTTACAGCAAGATATAATATACTTAAGTTCTGTGAAAAAATTCGTTACTTCTGAAAAAAGCATAAACAAAAAAATACCGGCTATAAAATATTCTTCAAAAAAAATCTTTGGCACATAGAATTTATAATTCTTAAAAAAAAAAAAAATTAAAGCCCCAAATCTATCAGAAAAGTCGATTTGCTTCCTTGAGGAAAAAGGTCGATATTGTGGAGTAGTGTGATCGAGCGAATAAATTGGAGTTGTTTTGCTCCATTTTTGTTGTGCTTTATCGACGGAAGATGGAATATTTCTATAATCGTATGGGGTCTGAAAATGGTTTTATTGCTCTGAACAATATTCTCTTAGCCCTATTTTTAAATATTTCAACCTATTTTCGCATCAGTTTTGGCATTGAGGAGAAAGTCCTATAAAACAGGCCTTAATCAGCCTCTTTCGGCTTAAAACCGTCGATTATTCATTATAACCTTCCTCAAAAAGAGTGAACAGGTATACTAGATTTGTGGTAAAAGTGGATGTGTGTAACACAGATGTGTGTAACACCCCATAAAGTATATATTTTCTTGATCAGCATCAATAGCCGAGTCGATAGAGCCATGTCTGTCTGTCCGTCTAACCGTCTGTCCGTCTTGTTTGACGCCTGGATCTCAGAGACTATAAGAGCTAGGGCAACCAAATTTCGTATTTTAAAATTTCGCCCCTCCCCCTTCGCCCTTACAAAGGCCGAAAATCTGTGGCAGGCACAATTTTAAAGAAACGATAAAACTGAAAAACAGTTTTAAACTAAAACAGTATCGTAGAGAATGCCCAAATCTACCAGATTGCCGAATCTGAATCAGATCGGATTATAATTAAAGCCAGAATGAAGAAATTAATTTTCAGTGGCTTCTACCGCCTCCCCCTGTCAGAAGCATGTTACTCATTCTCTTTCTCGCTCGCACACTCGGCCGTGTTCAGTTCGCGAGCAATCCCTAAAAAATCATATGATCAAAAAGGTATAGAGTCGCGTTCCCAGAAGCGACTCACACGTTCCTTCTCGTTTTTATTTCCATTTTATATTTATACTTCCATGATTTGTCACCTGTATAAATGTTATACACAGCTTTTGGAGCAGCACAATCGTATTTTTGTCAAATTTTCGATTTTTAAATTGTTTATCAATGGTTTTCATACTAATGCCCAAGAAACCTCAATCTTACGGTATGTGAAATGACGATCATTTCGCGCACAGCATCGATATTTTGGGGCACAAAAATTAATTTTAAGCGACCATCGCGAAATTCATCCATGTTCTTCATAAATAAAAGTTGAACTAAGCTGATCTAAGCATTCTTGGCTTAAAAATCTATCTCAAATATGGTAGAAAATCATGACAGAGAAATGTTCATGTGTAAATCGATACTTGTAGTAAATGGTCGAAAGTGGTCGTAAATGAAAATGTTGTGTAAATGTTTAATCTCCAAATGTCCAAGATTTTTAATGTAAATAACTATTAGTCCAGAAAAGTAAAAATACCGAATTTTAAAAAACTGTTTCACTAAGAAAATTATAATACATTTGTATTGTTCCATGAATCGCACTCTTTTGCAGATATATTGTTACCATTAATATCGTACTTAATAAATTATAGACGGAAAAAACTAATTTAAACAAAAATAAAATAAAACCCGCATGAACGTCGCTTCAGTGGCTGCGACTCAGTCAGTATATAAATACATATGTACACCCAGCGACAAAAAAGCCGCACTTTGAAATTTCATGCATTTGTGAATTCTCTATTCGCTGATTTTCGCAAATGTTAAAGTCTAATTTTTATATCTTAAGCAATTTCAGACAAAAGCGCATACCACGTTTTCTTCCTCTCATAGTCATATACTAAGAATAAAGTTAAGAATTTTTGAAAATTGTTATTTTTCAATTTTTTAATTTAATTTTAATTTTTAATTTTTTTAAGCGTAAAACAAGATTTTCGGATCCACATTCAGCTCAGCCGTTTAAGCATATCTTCTAATAAACACTACTTTAAACGACGCCTTATTAATGCACTTTGTTAAGCTACTGAGCCTTTTCAGTAGCGTTGTTTTTGCGAGGTATTAAAAGACGATGATTGTTCAGGTATTTCACAGTTTACTGGACTTAAGCTTATATATATATGTTTTTGTATTGACAAATAGCGAAAGGTGTGGATTTGCTAGCGCGAGCTTATGATGGGTCGATTGAAGACGCAGGGTCGGTTCAAGACATTTGAAAGCGATATATTTACGCTATGAACGTATAGAACTTTTGGCAGGCAGGTCACTGTGCCAGACAGCAAACGTTTAAATACGGTGGTGATTGATTTTGAAGTGTCTTCTGCTTTTTCTGATGAGCCTCCCCACACAGCGGCTGACGAACGCCGAGAAAGAGCAAAGCACCAGCAAGAGCATACAAGCAAACAAACGGTTATAAAGAGAGACATTATTGAAAATCCGGAATGGTTTTCCCGGAACGGATGATGCCGGTCCAGCAGCTCTAGATGGGTTTTTCCTATAACGGTGGTATACGATGTCAGCGAAGATGCAACCAAAACGCAGCCGTTCAATTTAAATTCATTTAATGCACTGGTCGCAGCCAACGATGCTATAGTAACGAACATGCTGGGAGATGGCGTAACAGCGACTGAGCGTAACAATTCATTAACTCTTATACTATGCTATTCTATGCTAAGTTATTTTGCTGCTGCTGCTTCAACAATTATATTAAAAGATGCTGAACTACTCTTTGTGCTGCCATGGGCCGGCGCTTAGCCGAACATACTCCCCCCGTTGAAGAGCACGGGTCTTTAATATCCTTCTTTGGCAGCCATATTTCCTTTTTTGTTCCAGGTGACGTCTTTAGTATAGCCACTCCGGAAACCATGCCTGACTCGACGAGGGGGTCCAATACTCGTGCGAGGGGCACTTCAGACAGGTTAATTGAAAATAAAACGGGAGAAAGTGGAACTGATGCGCGAGACTGAGACCCCTCTCCTGCAACTATTCATCCTAGCCTGGTTTCCTGAAGACGTGGCAGACAAGCTCCCAATTGGATTTGTCCAATGAAGAGAAGCTCAAATAACAGTCCCGCTCCAATAAGAATGTACACAGGTTGAGACTCGTAGAACTTGGGATCCGCTAACTGTGTGTTGCAGGGAACTTTCCAGCTATTTAGGTCGATATTGCAGTTGGGTTGACTGGACGTAATGGTGGGAGCAACTACTGCCGAAATGGTCGTGGCATAACTTGATGTGCGTGATTCCAGGTTGATATCTACGCAGCATCCTTCCGATATGGCACGCGACTCGCCGAGACCAGAATGTCTGTGACATGTGCCTGAAAGATGAGACGCTTGTTATCAAATCTTTTGCTGAGTAGACCTAGAGCAATAGGATAGCTGGCGTGGCTAAATTCCAGCGACGAGATCTTGTCCAGCGCTGGTCCCTTTAGGCATGATCGTAGATGCTGCAGCTTCTCGACATTCGTAAGGTCAGGGTCCTTATCTATAATGCAGGATAACATGCCCCAAAACGAGGAATACTGAGCGTAGCCCCCACTGAACTCAGGAAGCTTCAACTCAACTGCTTTTTCTGATGAGCCTCCCCACACAGCGGCTGACGAACGCCGAGAAAGAGCAAAGCACCAGCAAGAGCATAAGTACAAGCAAACAAACGGTTATAAAGAGAGACATTATATTAAGAGATGGCTCAACTACTCTTTGTACTGCCATGGGCCGGCGCTTAGCCGAACACAACAAATATAAGGACACAGTCAATCATTTTTATTTTCACATTTCCCGAGTCTTTAAAATAAAAAATTTGAAAAAATACCGCACATATATCATAAATTTTCTATTTAAAGCTTAATATTTCCCAGAAGACAAGTTGAAGCTATATAGTATTCAGATCTATTTTATAGATGCATTTATCAGATTATTAGATTGGCGAGTTCATTTTAGCCAGAAATAAGATGTACTTAAGATATGTGAAAAAAATGCGCTACATCTGAAAAAAGCATACAAAACAAACATTTTGTTTTAATTCGGTAAATATTTGATATACGGGCCTAAGCTCCAAAAAAACGTGCTCGGGTTGTAAAATGTCTGTTTCGCGGTTTTCACCGCTAAATTCACCTTTAAGCTCCTTCCCATTTCCCATCTCGTTCAAAAGAAATGTTTTTTTGTTAACAATCGCCCGATTTTTTCTGCACGTAAATTCTTGTCCGTCATCGGTTTTTTTTTTTGAATTTTTATTTTTTTAGCATTGTCCCATATAAAGAACATTTACCAAAAACTTTTTAAAGCGAAAAATCACTAAGCATATTAAAAACTTCAAATAGATCAACAAAAGTTGGTTTGGTTTGAAGCGGACATGTAGTTTTATTCGAGATCAAGCTGTTTGTGCACAAATCGGCTAAGCACGTCGTAAGCGTAAAAACTTTAAAGTTTTTGTTTCCAACATAATTGCGCAAATTGAAAAGGTACCACGTTCCAATGAGTCTTAGCCCGGAAGATGTAGTGTCAAGAGGATGTTCTCCAAACGAGCTTTTAGATTTGGAATTGTGGCTTAATAGCCCACCGAATTGTTATCAAACGCATTAGGATGGCCTACTCGAGTTCAGACAACTGTGAATCTACCGGAAATCGATTTGGAATTGTGGCTTAATGAACCCCCGAACTGTTATCAAACATTTATGGGTAAATCGATGGCCCCAAGATTCTAAAAACTAAGATAAAAACGAGAAAGAAAGTGTGAGGTGCTTCTGGGGATGCGACTCTTTTTATACCCGTAATCAGTCGGTATATACATTTTTGAGCTTGTAGTTGAGGATCCTGGACAGGCTGAAGCATACCCCAGCCTGGAATAAGATTCTTACAATATCAAAGTGATATATTCCATATACTCCTCTTCCAATAAGTTTATCTGATTCTAATTATCTAACTAGCAGACCCGCGCGCTTCGCTGCTTACTAAATGAATTTAATGATTTGAACGGGACCTTGCTGTGCGAAGACGATTATTTTCATTGCGATGTGTAATGTCTTGGCTACTTTCACGGCTCCTTGAAGCCACAACTTGAAACGAATTTCGCGTTTGCGACCCAAATTTAATCGTCTCGACATTAAACTTTAAGAACCACACAGGTTGGTTTGAAACGCAAACATTTTCAAAAGCAACAAATATACGTACACAAATTGCCATTTTTTCAGAAAACAAATTTTTACAAAAAAAGTTATAAAAAACAAAATCTATCATCAAATTTTCTGTTCTACAGAATGACACAAAATTAAATGAAATGGGCGTTTAAACACACATTTTTAGACCAAATTTGAGTTTTTTTTGTTTGATTAATTTTTATTTTTGGAACTTATTTATAGAAAAGTGAAAACTTTTGTAAAGAAAGAATACCGCATAAGCTGGCTATCATTTAAAAAAACCGCATGCAATTTGGTGCACGCGTTGCGGAGAAATGAAATGAAAAAAGCGTTCAAACACACACTTTTGGACCAAATTTAAGATTTTTTTGATTCATTTTTAATTCTTGAGGAACCTATTTATAGAAAAGTACAAATTTGTTTGTGCAAACCAGGTCACATTCTCTGGCTATCATTAAAAAAAAAAACAGCATGCAATTTGGTGCACGAGTTGCGGAGATAGCCGCTTACACACAGATTTTTTTCTACAAATGTATAGTATAGAATAGCAAACCAATATAATTGCATATTTTTTTTTATTAATATTAATAAATATTTTTTTTACCATACTAATCAAAGGGTAAAAAAATAACGTTTTATTTAAAAAACGAGACTGATGATCGATTTGGAAATCATTTTGATTATAGGATCAGAGATACCACAACGTTGTGCAAATGATATTTTGGCTCGGCCAAAATAGGTGGGTTAAATTGCAAAATTTTCAAATTAAAAATGTCAAGGCGCATAATCGTCCTTAATGATGGGTTCTTGTCATTTCTGGAGGCTGAAGGCGGCGTGGAAAATTTTTGAAATACATTTGCAATAGTGTTACTCGTATATCATACTCGTATTTGGTTGCTCTAGCTCATATAGAGTCTGAGAACCAGGCGCAAAACAAGACGGTTAGACAGACAGACATAGATCAAGAATTGATCAAGAAGGCTGTTTATGCAAAATAGTAGGAAAATGCAGAGCGCATTGTGGGCCTATAACTCTATAATATTTTATTTCCTAACATTCATGATTATGCCTATAAGAATCTGTTGCAGCAACATAACAAACGTCTTCTATGTGCTAATGTCCTCGTAAATCCTTAGTTTGCTTAAGGAATTTTTATTCGCCAAAGATTCAACTATTCTTCCCCCTCGGAGAACTACCATCTTGCCGCGATGAGGGGGCTTAGTAAGCGTAAGGAACCCAAGAGCTTTACCGGCGGTAGCGTAATGCTGCCAGAAGGGCCACCCAAGCCGGGCAGGTCATGGGGGAGCGCCGAAGCTAAAAGTAGTTCACCCTGGCGGTAGGGATAAAACGCATCCGTTATGGGGAAATGTCCATTAACGTAGAAACGGTTAAGGTGCAGGGAGTCGGAGACCCAGTACCGGCGGTGATTGGGGGTGCGAGCGCAGGCCCCCCGGCGTCGATATCCTGTGACTGCAGGAAACCCGAGATGGCAGTGGAGTGCTTGGCTGCCAAATCGTGTAATGCCACAAGCAACAGAAGGATCCGCAGACAGAAAGGGACGATAGAGGATCTGGAACCGGGAACCACAGACGGAAGCTTCGTCTTCACTGGTCCCTCAGTGTCGGAGGCAGAGTTGGCTACCGCCTTCTCTCGACTCGGACACAACGAGGAGCCGCAGAAGGCAGAGCCACAAGTCACGGCTCCCAACATCCAGGTCGACTCGGGTCCACTACCTGTAACGGATGAGAAGACGGAGGCTGAGACCCTACGCAAACGGCTGTCGGGATACAGGGCATCGGCAAAATACCTCCGTGGTATTAGCCAAAGACCCCCCGATACGCTGACGGCGAGGGAAAGGAGCCTCAAGAAGAAGCACGAGCAAAACGTGCGGAGGTACGAGCGGCTTAACGGAGTCGCTCCTACCAACGGAGACAAAGCCCCCAAGCGCACACGCGGCGGTGACTGAGGACCCCAAACCGTCGACTTCAGCGTCAGCATCAGCTGGCACGAAGACGAAGGTGGACCAACCCTCAAAGTCATCGTCTGCGAACGCGCGAGGGAGAAGACCACACCTCTGACGCAGAACACGGCGAGTGCCAAGGCACCACCAACGCCCTCTGTACAGAAGGCACCGGTGGAACCGACTGGTCGAGAGCCAAGGTTCAAGCGACAGAGAACGGACGACTCCACAAAAGCTTCCGAGTCGAAGAAGGCGAAACCAGAGGACATTCTGGCCAGCCTAGGATCGCCGGCCGAGCTGCAGGTAGCCATCATCGACCAAAGTCACCCAGAGGGGAAGATATCGGACGTAAATTGGCTGAAGGCAGAATCGGAGATCCTGACCGCCATGAAGGATGCCATTGTGCGCGCAGATAACCCGTTTGTCTGCGAGTTCAAGGGTATCAAATGGTATAAGGGAGCCAAGGCAGTGGCCTGTGGCAATGCAGAAACTCTTGAGTTTCTCAAAACCACGGTCCAAGGTTTTGGTGAACTTTGGCCAGGAGCGGCACTCCGCGTGGTCCCGACGGATCAGATTCCCAGGAGAACGATCATGAAGGTGTGGATTCCTCCCCCGATTAAGGCGGATGAAGACACACTCGTTCTGATCAAGGCACAGAACCGGATCCTGGAGACATCTGACTGGACCATCACAAGAGCGATAGCGCGAGACAAGGGGAACGGCAAGGAACTCTGGATCAGCATTGGTCAAGAAAGCCTGGCCAAACTCCTTGCAACGGACTGCCGCATATCCTTTGGTATGGGCACCCTGGCGGTAGCAGTACCGCGACACCCCAGGTCCGCTGAATAGCATGAAGGTGGTGCAGATTAATCTGCATCACTCAAGTGTACCATCGGCGGACCTGCTGCGGTTTATGGAGGAGAAGGCGGTGGACGTGGCCCTCATCCAAGAGCCCTGGATCGTAAGTGAAAGGGTTCGGGGACTGAACGGTCGCGGATACCGCCTTCTCACGCCACACCCCGCGGGTAAGCCAAGAACCTGTATCGTGGTAAGGAACGAGCTTAATGTTCTGTTTTCTTCCAGGTACAGCACTCCGGACCTAACGGTGGCACTATGTGAGAGGGAGGATGGGAAAAACCTATACCTAGCCTCTGCATACCTGCCGTACGAAGAGGAAGACCCACCCTCGGAGGATGTCAGGGCCCTGATCCACCAAGCGCGGAGGGAGGGACTTGATATTGTCTTAGGCTGTGACGCGAATGCCCATCACTCCCTCTGGGGAAGTACGGGCACAAATTCTAGAGGAGAGTCGCTGTTCGAGTACATTCTGTCCACAAATCTTGTTGTGTGCAACCGGGGAGATCACCCCACCTTCCGCAACAGGAACCGTGCAGAGGTTATAGATATAACACTGGCCTCGAATAGCGACACCCTTACCATCGATGACTGGCACGTGTCCAGTGAGTGTTCCTTTTCGGACCACTACAGGATAGTGTACAGCATCAAATGGAACAAGGAGAGGCCCAAGGCCTACCGCAATCCCAAGCGGACGGACTGGAACCGCTTCTCCGCAACCGTACAGAAGGTGCTGCCTAACCCACCGGAAGGGGACATCTTTCAAACGGAAGCACTAGAGAAAGCTACGCAGACCGTCACTAATGCTCTACAGATGGCGTTTCTCAAATCCTGCCCGATCAGCCGACCCCCAAAGTCCAATCACAACCCGTGGTGGACACGGGAGTTGAGCGAAGTCAGAAAGGAATCGAGGAAACTCTTCAATAAAGCAAAAGTGACAAACACACAGGAAAGTTGGGACGATTATCGCCGCAGCTTCAATACCTACAAAAACACCTGTAGGAGGGCGAAAAGGGAATCATGGGCAGCCTTCTGCGATGCCATAGATGGTACCACTGAGGCCTCAAGGCTTCGACGCGTACTGTCGAAGGCACCCACCACACCAGGCCTGCTCCGCAGCCAGGACGGTACCTTCGCAGAGAGCAGCCAAGAATCCCTGGAGCTCCTCATGAGTACTCACTTCCGGGTTGCTCAGATGTCACCGGTGACGAATCCAACGCCACCAATGACACTGAGGATCATCCGGGAGAGGAAATCGAGGATCTCATACGAAATATAATGGCACCAGACAAGATTATCTGGGCCATTAAATCATTCAGTCCCTACAAGTCACCGGGACCGGATGATATCCGACCAGCCATGCTGCAAGCAACCTGCCTGCACCTACTACCATGGCTGAAGAAAATATTCGAAGGATGCCTCCACACTGGGTACGTCCCCCATGGGTGGAGGGAGGTGAGAGTGGTCTTCATCCCCAAGGCCGGGAAGATAAACCACATCTCCCCAAAGGACTACAGACCCATCAGTCTGTCGTCATTTTTGCTTAAAACGATGGAGCGACTGATGGATCTATATATAAGAACCAAGCTAGACAAACAAGTGTTCAGTGGAGCTCAGCACGCCTACCTCAAAGGTAGATCAGTTGAGACCGCACTACACGAAGTTGTTGGGCATATCGAAAAGAGTCTAAGCTATAAGGAATATGCCTTGGCGGCCTTTCTAGATATAGAAGGGGCTTTCAACAACGTCAGGATCGAGTCAATAACGGCCGCACTGGCCAAGATTGGTACACACCCGACGGTAACCGGATGGCTAGACAGCGTTCTCAGGAGCAGAACGATAAGCGCCAATCTAGGCTCCTCCTCGTCAAGAAGGACGGTCACACGAGGCACTCCGCAAGGGGGAGTTATATCCCCTCTCCTGTGGAACCTTGTCCTCAACGACCTCCTTCTTCAGCTGGGGAGGAGCGGATATAAGGTTACGGCCTATGCAGACGATCTAGTAATACTGGTAACGGGTAAATTTCTGCCCACAATCAGTGACCTTCTGGAATCTGCACTGGGCACTACCGCCAGCTGGGCATGCCAGAACGGTTTGGGGGTCAATCCTCAAAAAACAGAACTGGTACTGTTCTCACGAAGATATAAGATACCGAGTTTCAAACTACCAGCAATCGGTGGAACGACACTCGAGCTATCGAGCGAAGCCAAGTATCTTGGTGTCATCCTTGACTCCAAACTCTCCTGGAAGAGAAACACGGAGGAAAGGAAGAAAAAGGCAATGGCAGCTTTCTACACCTGTAGGAAGACTTTTGGACGAACATGGGGCTTACAGCCGCACATCATCCATTGGATGTATACAGCGGTAATAAGACCCATCCTGACATACGGAGGCATGGTATGGTGGGAAGCGGTTAACACCAAATCCCACCTGGAAAACCTCCGTAGAGTCCAACGGACAGCATGCCTTGGGGTCACCGGATCTCTCAAATCCACCCCACAGGCAGCTCTGGACACCATGTTAGGCCTGGAACCGATAGACCTTCATCTTAAGTGCAAGGCTGAGACAAGTGCCGCTAGGCTATTAGCCGCGCAGTTCTTCAAGCCATCGCCCTATGGCCACGCCACTATACTCCGTATGGAAGATAGTGGAACGGCCAGGTGGAGTGACTACTGTGTCTCAGAGTTCTCATGGAAAAGAAACTTTAGAGGATACATACCGGATAGGGAGAAATGGAAGAGTAACACTGTCCTGGGGCAGAACGAGCTCTCCATTTTCACCGACGGGTCAAAGACGGCCGAAGGGACAGGAGCTGGAATCTTCTCCGAAGAACTAGCAACCAACATATCCCTAAGACTACCAGACTGGTGCAGTGTATTCCAGGCGGAGATATATGCAGTTTGGCAAGCGGCAAAGTTGGTATACACCTTGGAGATACCTCCGAGGAACATAGCAATCTGCGTTGACAGTCAAGCTGCCATCAAAGCCCTGGTATCCTGCAAGACCACAAGCAGACTCGTACGTGATACGGTGGACGCACTAAACCAGATCAGCGCGCACTCAATCACACTCACGTGGGTTCCCGGTCACACCGACATAGCGGGCAACGAGAGTGCGGACGAGTGTGCCAGAACTGGATCGGCCAAGCCAATGGCGGACGCAGTCAGCGACATAAGGAGACCACTACGAGACATCATCTCGCAGATGATGGGCCGAGCCAGAACGAGATCGGACAGGAGGTGGAACACCACACCCAACTGTGAGATCTCTCGCTCGCTCTGGCCCCACTATGACCTTAAACGCACCAAGACTCTCCTAAGCTTCAGGAAGAGTCGGGTGCGAACACTGACGGGAGTTATAACGGGGCACTGTGTCATCGGCCGCATGGCCACGAGGTACAGACTGCCCCACCATGACTTCTGCCGCAGCTGCGGGGACGAGGAGGAAATAGAGAGCATCCAGCACCTTCTCTGCAGCTGTCCTGCACTCATGGGGAGGCGTCACCGAATACTCGGTGGCGCCTTCTACGGAGATCTGGACAGTCTGGCAAACATGCCTCTAGAGAAACTGGTGCTCTTTATAGAGGCCTCGGGATGGTTCGCGAAACCTCCCTAGGCACTGGACAATATCCCGTGACGAGTGTGGGCATCACAATGGGCAGACTTGCCTCCGAGTGACCTCGACTTCAGTCGAGCAGCCCTATAAACCTAACCTAACCTAACCTCACTTCTAAATTGTTAAAAATGTTTGTGATTAAAATGTCCTTATGAATAAAATTATGTTTTTAATCGATATCAATCCAATCAGTCGTATCCAGGAGTGCCCCTCAACTTAAAAAGAACACCTTTACCGTTAATGAAAGTATATGTTTTAAAATGCTACACTTTATTTTGATGTGTACAAACAATTTTAATATATAATTTGTTTCATCTTAGGAATATGATTTGTTTTTCAATTTTTTTATAAAATCCTTAGCCTGTTTATCGCCTTGTCTAAATTCCAGAGCACGCAGCGCTTCGGAATCTGAAATAAAAAAATTTCTATTTACTCATACATACATATTTTTAAGAAAACTAGTCACCTGTATACTCTGGTCGAGACAAATTCATAATTATTTGTTCACCTTCAGATTCCATGAGATCACTGAATGATATATAGCATTCTCCTATGTACTGACTTGACATACCAAATAAATCCTTATCTTTTACACTGAACAAAATTAAGCTATTTCCTGCGGTCCTCTGCTGCTCATTCAAATTTCTAAAATACAAAAAATAAGGAAAAAATAAAAAATACGAGGGGTAACGTTGTGAGGCGTATCTAAAGCCGCGCAACAACTTGTATACCCGGTACTCAGTCAGTAATATACAAGAACAAAATCAGACAGGTTTGCGCTTTCTCAAAAAATTCCTGATTTACTTTTGAAAACGGAAAGTTAGGTGCTTCTGCATTTGTAATTGGCAAAATGTTTCCTTTTTCAAGGCGGCAACAAATTCCTCGCCGAAGTGAAAAGTATGCGGCTTTTTATACAACAAATCTTTAATTGCAGAAGGAAAAAAAATAGATGAGTTACTGATGCATTGACATGAATTTGACACCAATATCAATGCAATTGAGCTTGTGCCCTTTTTATAAATAACACAATGGAACAAAATTTAATTTTTTGTGTGTATTAAAAGTCAGAAATACTTTTAATACCTGTAACATAAAAATGCGATCTGATGGAAAAAATGGAGATCATATTTAAAATCAACTTTCTATGTAAATTTAATCTCAAAACAAAATTTAGAAATATAATATAATTTAAGAAAATCGAATGAAAGAAAATTGTTTGTTTAGTTATAAGTACTTTATAATTCTTATAACTTCCTTTTTGAACTACCGATTGGAATGAAAAAAATAGTATCTTATTTAAAATATGTTTAATTAAATGTTTTTAGACTAAAACTGTGATTTTTGTGGCTTTTTTTTTTAAATTAATTTTTAAACAAGAAAATGTTTTTAATTCGTTAATTTTTTGTTTTTGTTTTTCAAAATTTATCTCTGAATCGGTTGGGCAAATTCAAAACCAATGTAGGCACGGCTCCAAGACAGTTTTGTTGGCGAGTTTTTGATTATTTTTTTAGCTGATACGGTTAATTAGTTTTAAATTAGTCCATTATATGTAGGGAAGTGCCTTAATTTTGCACACAACGGTCTATCGCGAAAACTCGATCTGATAGGAAAAAGTCAAGTACAA
Organism: Drosophila ambigua; assembly: GCA_018150905.1. NCBI lineage: Eukaryota > Metazoa > Arthropoda > Insecta > Diptera > Drosophilidae > Drosophila > Drosophila ambigua. The sequence continues at coordinate 13,334 of JAECWS010000153.1, read as the reverse complement.
TGTTGGATTCAGCGGCCCCGATTACCTTAAAAACAACATTCAGTTCTTAATCCATAAAACCCTTGTTACCTTCTGTAATTTTTATTTAAACCAACCTCAAATTTGGACCTGAAAAAATTGTTCAAGGCAATCTCTGTTAAACATAACAGCGCCCTTTTTGTATGAGCTAGCAGTGACGCGTGGGTTTAAATAGGCGCTCAACAAGGCGGACGGACAGACAGACATGATTATATCGACTCGACTATTGATGCTGTACTATGTAACCGGGTATACAAATTTATGACAAAAAGTATAATTTATGTTTTTTCTGCAGGCATTTGTACTTACATACAAAATTCCTGATCGTACAGTGGAAAACAATTTTTATGGTGAACAGTAGTCTTTACTGGTGAGATACCATTAAATCGACTTGTGGGCATGAAACTAGCTTTGGTAAATGAATCGACCAAGCCATTTGAATCCATTGGAAGCAAATTGCGCGCATTTAATATGTTAAGCTTAAATAGAAAAATAAAAATATACTTTATTGTTTAATTTTCTTATAGTGTTTTACTTACTAATAAACTTGTATCTGTAAGCTCAGCCTTTATGGTAAGTTGTCCAAAGGGTGATAATGGTTGATTTTTTTGATATTTCAATCGCTCGATATAATATTGATGAATAAGATCTGCTGTTTCAAGAGCATAAGTGTCAAGCCTACTTTGAATTGTAGACAAAATGTTCACGTCCGTTTCAACGTTACCCATTTTGAAACAATATATCATTGTCTGAAGGGTGTCCTTTAAATTTTTGAAATATGCTGGTGGCCGTCGTTTCTTTAAAACATAAAACGTTATAGCTATTGACAGATACTTATCAGAAAGATATGATACTTATAAGATAAGATACTTACATCAAGATTTGATTGAATTAGGTCATAGAGTATTATCGATAGCTCTGACCAAATGCTCTCCAATATTCTTCCAAAGTTTACTTCATTAAGTGTGTTATAGAGAGTATCCAATGAACTTTCTAAATACGTCATCAGTTGGTCCATAGAATTCGAATCCTTATGAAGGACTTCAGCACCTTCAGCCAAATAGAGTTTCATTGGAGGTGCCATTTTATGGGCAACAATTTCAATGAGCTCCACAATTTGATTGCGTTCGGTGTCTAATGCATTTTCAATAACAGTATGTATAGTAGATGCGCATCTGTCAGCCTCCAAATTCGTTCTATATTCTCCCAATTTGTGTATGACATTGTCGATGCCAAGTTCCTGAATGCCGTGAATGCAGAAAAAAATTAATCAATTGCATTTTTGTTGCTTGAATGGCAGATTTATTTCCAACTTGTCCATAAATCCATCTAATGTTACTGTCATTTACTCTTCATCGCTAATTCTCTTCATACGCTCTCCTCGAGTATAGTACGGACATGATACTCACCTTTTCATGCTAAACAACTCTAAGAGGCAATAGAGGCATCAATAAAGTATGCACTCAAAAGAGCGTATCTCTACCATTAGACAGGTGTTCAAAGAAAAAAACGACAGGTGCGCAACAAATTTCGACTTTTCATTGGGACTATCTGTTGTTAATAGAAATCTGATCGAAGCGTGATTCTAGTATATAAGACTGTTTTTAGATTTAAGGATAGAAGAGGGTAAACTACAGACACAGTACCCGCTTTCTCTAGCTTTTATGGTCTCTTTCTTCTGCCTGCTGCATGTGAATATTTACATGAATATAATCCCTATACTCTGTAACAAACATGGAATCCAACATTGTTTCTGATACTAGATTTTGTGCTCTGAACGATATAATTTTGAAAATGCGGTTTGTTTTTGAATAGTTTCGGTTAAAATTTTAGAGGCATAACTTGAAAAAATACCACAACATTTTAAATTACATACTTAACAATTCTGAAAAGCCACTGAATGGAGCTATCAATCAGCTCTGTGGAACAAAACAATCGACAAGATTATATACAACCTACAACCACTAACCATACAGTATATAGATGTGCCATTTCACACACCGAACGAGTCGCAGCTGAGTTTTCTGTCCCAGGTCCCCAGGTCTTCGGCTGGTGGACCTGGGACGTTCGGGTGGTGGACCTGAGACGTTCGGCATTTTTTCGAAATGTTCGATTCATGACGAGATGCCAAAGCAAGCCGAAAATTGCAAATGTATGTGTGGTAAACAGTATATAAAAACACAATAGATATCCTCTTCAAAGGTATAAAAAGACTTACCTTTATAAATGACGGTAAGCTCTGACGGATATAATCCATATTGTTAATTGCTAGACACCATTCTTCAGATAAAACTATCAGGTAAAAAAACATTAATATATGATAACATTTCATGTTAAATTGCTTACTGAACATCTTGTTATTATCCCCCAGTTTAGTTAACTTTTCGACTCTTTGTGACATTCGTTGAGCATAGAAAATGCAGCATCGACATAGATCCTATTTTGAAATAATTGATAATAAGTTTAAAATATGGATTTGTTACATGTGGTTTAGATCTTACATTTACAATTTTAGCTATAAATATATAGGAGCCCTCAATTTCTGGCCAATCAAGTTGTTGCCAAAATATTTTAATTTGATAAAAAATTGAGAGAGTATCCACAGCAGAAGAGCTGTATTTTACGGTTTCGTCGACCGCCTTTAGTTGATCCAGATCTATTGCTTTCTGGATACGATTGAGGGCCTTTATTATCGAAATGTCAAGCCAGTGTGTCACACCTGTCTCGAACCATTGATAAAATCCACTCATTTCCAATTCATCGGTACACAGTGATTCTCCTATAATATACAAATAAAAATTTCATAATACATATCTTTTTTATATCCCAAAAACCACGACAGACTAGCTTCATGCCGACGAGTTGTATACCCTTGCAGATTAATCCTTTCTGCGGTTGCTCTGTAAATTGGTTATCTGATATTGAAAAAACCCATGCAACTAAATCTCTTTAAGTTTGAATTGTAAAATACGAACACAAAATTTGTATTCTAAATTGGCTTGTTTGATATTGGTACATATATACATACAGTAGGCACACATATTATTTGGACACCCTTGTCACTCTAGTTTAAACCCCTATAACTCGGCGTACGGTTAAGTTAAACAGAAAAGGTTAATTTTATATCAAAGATCCACAAATCTACTATCCGTTCACAAAAAAATATTTACATTTTCTACTATAGTATCCTTATAAAAATTAACTAAAGCAAAAAAGTCACTTTTCACGCACATAAATTATTCGGACAGTCTTTAAGTTCTTCAAGTAACATTTGATTATTACAGCTAAAAAATAAAATAGAATTTTTTTTTTTACTACATTCATTCTTAGTGATGTCTATAAGTCCTCGGAACACCTTTTCCCCAAAGTTTTTGGTGACCTATGAATTAATATTGACCCACTAAACAAGCAGAGCCATTTTTAAGGATTCTTTCGATGAAATTTTGGGTTTCCGTTTCCTTTTTTCCAAATTTCTGCAAACATGCTTCATGGAACTTAAGTCAGGTAACAGGAGCTGAGTTTTCAGCTGGTTGCAGTGGTACAAGATTGCCTTTGGAATATGCCCAAATGTAATGGCACTTGGATGTAATTTGTCAGTCAAACTATCATTGTACATATCCTTGTTAATTTTGCCATCAATGAAAACCATTCTTACAGCTCCTGCTTACAGCCTCCTGGCTTCCTCCGCCATGCCTTACAGTTGGTATGGCTTAATTTACTTTTCGAAAGGTCCATCAATCCAAAATATGTCCTATTTGGACTCACCCGTTAAATCACATACTCCAGAAATGAATTTGGCTTTGTGTTCCTTCAAAAGTCTTGCGAAAAGTAAATATTTATATTTTATTTTTTAGCTGTAATAATCAAGTATTACTTGAAGAACCTAAAGACTGCCCGAATAATTTATGTGCGTAAAAAAATGACTTTTTTGCTTTAGTTAATTTTTATAAGGATACCATAGTAGAAAATGTAATTATTTTGTAGAAATTTGATATAAAATTAACTTTTTCTGTTTAACTTAACCGTACGCCGAGTTATAGGGGTTTAAACTAGAGGGACAAGGGTGTCCGAATAATATGTGTGCCTACTGTATGTAGTTCAAAAGGGAATTTCCATGATGTCAAACGGAACCGCCAGACACATTTAAAGTGGAAAAAGTAAAAGCTATATTTTTAAAAAGAGCTAACATTAAAAAATTTACATGTGACAAAAAAGAAGTGGTATTAAAAATGAAATACAATTTAAAAATTGTTTTCCATAAATTTAAAAAATAATTGATACTTATGTTTTTGGAAATGTGCTTACATATATTTAAATAAAATATTTATATTTGCTTTTTATATTTCCGGTGGAACTTTCGGTGGAGCTTCCCAATTTGTATGTATTTTTAGTACTTCGAAATAAGGAGGTTTGTGTGTTTGCACAAAACAGACAAACTTTTGATGCTCTTAAGAAATGTAAATTGGTCGCAAATGCTTACTTCTTTGCGTTGGTGTTCGAATTTATATTTCCTCCTGCAAGAGTATAAAAATTTGGTTTAAAAATAAAGTTTTACCTAGTTGGACGTATCGCTTGAGCACCAAATAAAGTTCAAATAATGTTGTTCCCATATTCAAATTATCGATTTTCGGCAAATATTCGAATTGATCGTCTGGAACATCCAATCTTTTAATGTTATTGCATACGTCTTTGACAATTGATTTACAGATTTCATTCAGCTTTGTGTCATATAACAAATAAAGTATAGCTGAATAGTTTAATTGAATTTTGCTGAAATGAATAATGTAATAAAATAGTTAACAACAATATAGCCATGTAGGTTATTTTTATAATTTTCAAGTTTCCGACAATTATTTTAAATAGTCAGAACGTGTGGCAGAACGAGTTTGACAATCAGTCATTAACGAGCAGAAACGTGTGAGACGCTGCTGGAGACGTGACTCGACTTTTATACCCGTTATCATTCAGTATATACATTTTTGAGCTTATAATTTATTCAGAATTTTAAAAAATTTTACATTTTTTTGCTACATCTGTTATCTAAATCTACATATACAATGTATATTCTAAATCTGAAATGTACATCTATCATTTAGATTATACATCTTCTCCTCTAGAGGGCGCTCGAGCACTGAACAAGGCAGAGTGTGCGCGCGAGAAAGAGAATGAGTAGCGTGGTCTCTGGCTGGATGAGGTGGGGGGAAGCAACTAAAAGTTAATTTCTTCATTCTGGCTATAATTATGACCCGTTCTGATTCAGATCCAGCAGTCTGGTAGATATGGTCGTTCTCTACGATACTGCGTTTTCAGTTTTATCGTATCTTTAAAAATGTGCCTGCCACAGATTTTCGTCCTTTGTGTGGGCGGAGGGGGCGGTCATAATTTTGAAATACACTTGCAGCAGAAGAGCTGTTTTTTACGTGGGCGGAATATGACATGAGTCTGGAATAAAAATTTGGTTGCTCTAGCTTATAGCCTCTAGGAATCTGGGTGACAAACAAGACGGACAGACAGGCATGACTCTTGGAGTCGACCAAAACTGGAGTCACTATATGATAGAATATTTGTATACCATTGTCCTACTATTTTGGAGTATTTTTAATGTGTGCCTTTTTATGCCCGTTCACAATGTTAAGAGCATTGTCGAGGAAAAGGAGCTTCAGCTGAAGGATATGCTGAACCGACGTAAGCAACTCTCTCCAATGGCTGGCCTGGTATGTCAAGTCCATGATAGTTCTATTCATAATATCGCTTGCTATTACTATTGATGCTGATCAGGAATATATAGTAACATATCCATAATGCCCTGCATTAAGTTTACGTTAAGCACTGGACACATTCATAACCACACCCACACTTACACACGATTATGCATATTCCCAGCACTCACCCTTACCACCATGTATCTCTATATGAAATAAGATAACCATATAGTAAGATACCCCAACACCTGCATAAACAACGCAGAACCGACAGGAAGTCTTATGCATACCGAAACTCTGGAGTGCAATAGAAACGTCGCTGACCAATACGTTATCAGCTCGTTCCCACACTCCACCCTATGACTAGAATCAATCCCACACTCCAACAGAAGGGAGAACTCATGTAAACAAGTGAGTTCCCAAGAGGAAAGCCGACACCAATCACCAGCTGCGGCTGACCGTTTCATCCAAGCCGACGCCTCCGCCAAGTCTCCCACGCACAGGCCAACGCATCGCTATCAGCATCTCTCTTCAAAACAACGCCTCTCACCACCGAAGCTTCGACTCTCTCAGCCGAAGCCATCAATCTCAATCCCGAAGACAACACATCAACCGAAGCCAAAAGCTTATGGAGATAAGCTTAAAGCTTGATAACCGAGGTCTCGAGATGAAGAACTCGTGAACGACCTGCAACACGTTATTTTGCACTCAGTTACTTTAATGTATGCTGATGACGTTAAAATTTGTTTTTCCTTTTTCGACTGGTACTTGTATACTCGCCTACAACTTGACCTTGATGAATTAAGCATTTGGTGTTCAAATAACCTACTTTTCTTGAACCATTCTAAGTGCAAACTTATGACTTTTCACCGCCGTGCACCACATCTGGTCTCCTATTATCTAGGACACCATGTTCTGGATCGAATCTCCACATCAAATGACTTAGGAGTCCTTTTCGATCACAAGCTATGTTTTAATAGCCATATTGCTTCAACTGTTAACAAAGCTAAGGGAGTTCTAGCGTTTATTAAGCGTTGGTCAAAGAGTTTGACGATCCGTATATAACTAAAGCACTGTACGTCTCGTTGGTTCGCCCGATATTGGAGTATTGTTCTTGTGTGTGGAGTCCACAATACAAGGAGCAACAAATTATTATTGAATCCGTTCAAAAACAATTTTTAATATTCGCCCTTAGACATCTAAACTGGGACTCTAACAGACTCCACCATACCTATCTAGGCTAAAACTACTGAACCTACCCTCTTTACACCATCGCAGAATTTGCAATGGCGTGGTAATCATGCATAAGCTCATTTTTGGGATTGTGAACTCCCAAACACTTTTGGGACGAATCGATTTTTCGGTTCCCTCCAGACCAACCCGTACTTTCCGCCCCATCCGATTATTCATATGTAGATCTAATTACTCCCAGCATGAACCTTTCCGGGTTTTATGCAATAATTATAATTACTTGTACCATTTAATATCCCCCGAATTATCACTTAAAAAAAATTATATTTAACATTTATCATTACCTTAGTTTAGAAAATGTGTATCTTTCCTTTCTCTCTTGTACATATATAATTAGTTTGTTTTTTATTCCTATTCCATAATTAGCAGATAATTGTTAATTGAAATAAATAAATAAATATTAATTCCGTTTGAGACTTCTAAAAATCGAGTTGGGGAATTCGCCTCCTATGTTCTACTATAAGTTCGTTTAATAAAATATCTTTTTAAAAAAAACTTACTTTGGAACTCGAGAATTATTATTATATATACTTTATGGGTTCGGAAACGTTTCCTTCTCTGCGTTGCATACATCTTTTTTTTTTTTACCATAAATACAATATACCCCTTAACTCTTTTTGAGTACGGGTATAGAAAAGATGTAAATAAAATAGTGCGTGCACTTGGACCAGGTGTCACGATGGTGGAAACATAGAGATTGCACGTGAGTGTTATGGTTCCTGCACTCTGTCTAATCTGCTTTTAGCAGTTTACATACGGCACTTTCCGTTACATGTCTCTCTCTCTGTCTCTAACATCAATGGCGGGAAGTGCCATTTGGCTTTATGTATCATTCACGCTGCCATAGGACGCCACTGAATGAGAAAGAAAAAGAGAGCGCTCTTGGAGTACCGGGTAGAAAAAAGTAGTTTCAACGTTTCAAGACAGGATTTCCCTAATACTATTCTGGGGTGTATTGTAAGTTCAAAGTATGAGGTAGTGATCTACTCATCCAGGTCTACAACCCAATTTTTGGCTCGTGAAAAGTAAATATAAAAGTTGCGCATTTGTCGCACAGTGTTATCAATGAAAAGAAAATCATAGTAAATATGATAAAATATCCGATGATCCTATTGGGCTTTGAGGTGGCTCAGAGGGGGCCTAGCTGAGGCCACCGGACGGGTCGCAGGTTGCGGATAGCGAACGGCCTACCCTAGTGGGTACGTCAGCTGCGAATAAGCGGGCATCCCAAAGAGTAGCAAATAAGTTGGCTCTGAGGGAGAGTACCGAAATAAGCAGTCCCGGACAGCCAGCGGGTGTTCGCGACGCAGCAACACTGACGATGCGCTTGTGGTGCCGCCTCTCATTAAGTAGCTCACACACTCCCATCCCTACACATTACCTACCCACATCCCAGCCCCAACACTCACCTCACACCGGGCCGGACTAAGGTGTCACTCGACCCGTGCCAAGAGTCAGCCTGGCTGGCGGCCCGGTATAAAACTAGCCCAGTCGTGAACGGAGAGCTCAGGGACTTGGCAGCCCCCTGTTCTAATAATGCCTTACCCGGGTAACGCAGAGCTCTGCCGGGGTGGACCGTTCCCCTTCTCTGCAGCTCGTGGGAACTACTTGGAAAAATACGAAAATATAAACAAAAACAAAAACGAGAGAGGCACTCCCCAAATGCCTGCAGGGAGAAATCCCAAGCGGGAGAAGGCAACGGCCCAAAGGCCTGGCCCGATCCGCTCAGACGCAGGAAAGACCTGCACGGCGAAAGACGCGGGTACAAATCCGGGTGGGTCCCATCCCAAACCTTGGATGGGTGGAAAGCCAACACCCAAAACTGATACCATGGTAGGGCAGCTAAGCAATATTGCGGCTGCTCAACCTTCCGGTGAAGCGGCGGGTGATGGCTTACCCTCAACCAGTGTCCAAACCAGGAAATATAGCTATGCCGAAAAGAGGAGTGCTGGACACATACTCCGTCGGCAGAAAGCCAGCCAGGAAGTCAGTCCAACAGCAGACTGGCTGAAAAAAGTGGAATGGGCCTCTGTGGTGTTGCCCAACTTCAGTGTGGAGCCACAGAAGGTGGCCGCACAACCGAAGAGGTAGCGCTCTCAAGAGATGCCCGGACATGTCGCGAAGCGCTCCAGGGTGATACAGAACGTATCCTTCGCGCAGATTGCCAAGGAGAGGACGCTGATAGGCGGAGGGGAAAATACCCAGAAACCCATGGAAGTGGGTGGAAGCGGCACTGGCCGACCGCTGCTTCGAGCTTCTTGAGAAGGATCCCGGGCCACCCCCAGTCTGCAAAGACATGGGATGGTTCCAGGGGAGCATAAAAATGGTAGCCTGCGAGGATGAGCGCTCCGTGAAGCTATACAAAGCTGCGGTGGCGCAAATCGGAGAGGTCTACACTGCCAACCTCAGACTGGAAGGTGGTCAAAGTAGAGGCATCAAAGGGCACCACAAATCAGGCAGTGCTAGTCCTAAATAAGGAATCGCTAGCCCCGATCGAGGCAGCCAAGGGAGAGCTCAACTTCGGGTTCAGCTCGGTGCAGGTCTACAAGTGCAGCGGCCCAGGCGCGTTCTGTCAATAACCCAGTTGAGCAGGACGTTGCCTCGGAGATAGAGGCACCCGACGTAGACACGGAGCCGGAGCCGGCCCTGGAGAGCTACTCCTCGGAGACGGAGCTGATGCTCGATTTTGAGGCGTTGTGTCGGGACGAGATCCTCGACGACTCTGACGCCGATATAACAGTGGTGGAGAATGACTCTAATGAAGTCTCTGAGGCTTCTGCAGATAAATCTCCACCACTGTAAAGCAGCATCCGCTGCCCTAATACTCCGCTTAGTCGCAAGCGGAGGGGACATAGTCCTAATCCAAGAGCCCTGGGTGGTAGGACCTGCATACTAGCAAGAAAGCACCTAAATATCTTTCTGCTGCACAATTTTAGCAATGGTGACAACACGGCGGCTAGCCTAGAGCTACAAGGGACACGGCTGAACCTGGTGTCGTCCTACATGGCTCACGAGGAATGTGATCCTCCCAGTGACCTCGTTCGCAAGATAGCCAGCGACAGCGAGAGGTCGGATACAAGCCTATTAATAGGCTGCGATGCCAACGCTCACCACACCCAATGGGGGAGCTCGGATACAAATGTAAGGGGTGAGTCACTTTTCAGCTTCATCCTAAACTCCAACCTAATTATTGGTAATCGGGGTAATGACCCCACATTCATTATAAAAAGCCGTCAAGAGGTTACTGACCTCACTCTATTGTCTCACAAACTGTCAGACATAATGAAAAAATGGAGAGTCCTAGAGGACCACTCCTTCTCCTACTACAGGTACATCGAGACAGTCCTATCGCTCGAAAGCACCAAACCTACTAACTATATTTACCCCAGGAAAGCCAACTGGGATATATATAGTGCAAAAATGGAGTAATTACTCCCCCCCCTAGCACCAAAATGACCGGACAGTTTCACGGAAGCTTGCCCCTCAACCAAACCAAGAGGGAAAAAGAAACCCCCCTGGTGGTCTAAACATATAGATATCCTCCGGAAAAACTGCAGGACTCTCTTTAACAGAGCCAAAAGCAGCAGCAAGGAAGCTCACTGGGAAAATTACAAAAGTAAACTAACCCTATACAAAAAAGAAACAAGGAGCGCAAAAAGCGCCTCTTGGCAAAAATGTTGCTCCGAAATTGAAGACACGTCAGAAGCCGCAAGGCTACGCAATATCCTGTCAAAAACATCCCCGTCAGTGGGATATCTCAAGAGAACGGGTGGTACGTGGACAAACTCTAGTGAGGACTCCCTACACATTCTACTCGATACTCATTTTCCTGGGTGTACGACCATCGAGCCGGCAGACACCCCAAGTGAAGGCCCGGAAACCTCGATGGTGCACATCCTCACAAAACGGAATATTAGCTGGGCAGTAAACAGCTTTAAATCCTTCAAATCGCCTGGCCCGGACCAAGTCATTCCGGCTCAGTTACAAAAAGCCGGGGACATGGCAATCAACTGGCTGCAAAGTATCTTCAGGAAGATACTGACAGTTGGAAAAATCCCCCGCGCTTGGCTAAAGGCTAAAATAGTCTTTATCCCCAAAGCAGGGAAACCCTCACACACAACCCCAAAAGACTTCAGACCAATAAGTTTATCGTCCTTTCTTCTCAAAACCTTTGAGAGACTAGTCGGGCTGCAGCTGAGGACAACCATAAATCCTCAGTGGCTGTCAGGCGCACAACATGCCTACCGAAAAGGAAAATCCATGGAAACGGCACTCCATGAAGTAATTTCGACGGTAGAGAAATCTCTACACGTCAAAGAATACTCCTTAATCGCTTTCCTAGACATTTAGGGAGCTTTTAACAACGTCATACCAGCAGCCATCACAGAGGCCCTGACTGACCTGGGAGTGGATCGTCACTTGGTGATGCTCATAGATCAATTGCTCACATGCAGGACAGTGAAATCATCAATGGGATCGTCCACTCAGTCAAGGTATGTCAACAGAGGCAACAGAGCAGTCAACAAGATTCTGTGTGACCTGGAAGGGGAGGGCTGCAAGGTGGTAGCATACGCGGACTACGTTGCCATTATCTTCTCGGGAAAATTCCCTCAAACACTCCGCGATCTAATGACCGCAAAGCTCGCGCGACTGTCAGAATGGACAGAGTCGCGTGGACTGGGAGTTAATCCCTCTAAAACTCTAGAACTTGTGTTGTTTACAACCAAATACAAAATCCCGTCCCTCAACCCCCCAATACTAAACGGATGCAGGTTCTCCTTCAGCGACAGTGCCAGTTACTTAGGGTTGGTAATTGACAAAAAGCTTAGCTGGAACCTCAGCATCAAAGACAGAGTGAAGAAGGCTACGATAGCCCTCTACACTTGCAAGAAGGCCATTGGGCTAAAATGGGGCATGAACCCAAGAATAGTCCAATGGATATACCTAGCAATGGCCTGCCTTATCGAAAAGGACCATCACTAAACAACTGGGCAAGGTGCAGCGCACTGCTGCCCTATGCATCAGTGGAGCTCTGAGCACCACACCAACGGATGCGCTAAATGCTATCCTATGCCTACAGAGCCTTGACCTTGCAGGTAAGGAGCAGGCAGAAATGGCAGCAATCCGTCTTAGAGACTCTGACCAATGGGTGTAACAGCACACCGGTCATGCATCCATCCTAAATGGAAACAAAATCGTCCCCACAAAAACGGACTATTGCGTTCCGAGGGAGTACACAGATACCCCTTTCGAAACAATCATCCCTCACAGAAACAACTGGCTCGAGGGACCACCTGGCCCAGATGGAGCCATTCAAATCTTTACTGATGGCTCAAAGCTGGACAACAAGGTCGGAGGAGGAATCTACTCCGAACAGCTGAACATAAGACACTCCTTCAGGCTCCCGGATCACTGCAGTGTCTTTCAAGCGGAAGTCATAGCGATCAAGGAAGCTTTGAGCTGTCTTCAGGAACTCATATAAATATTTATAGTGATAGCCAAGCTGCGATCAAATCGCTGAATGCGATAACAACAAGCTCGGCTACCGTGGCAAACTGTCGCAAATCTCTTCATGAGATGGCTTATCAGTTCGTCATCAGCCTAATATGGATCCCGGGCCACCAGGACATTGAAGGCAACTGCATAGCAAACGAGCTGGCCAGAGTTGGTACAACAATCCCCCTTCTCCATGATAAGGAGGATATTCGTATGCCAATGGCCACCTGCAAGCTCAAAACAAAAGAACATTTTAAGCGATTAATAAATGACAGATGGCAGATGGAATGGGTCCCGGGCCACCAGGACATTGAAGGCAACTGCATAGCAGACGAGCTGGCCAGAGTTGGTACAACAATCCCCCTTCTCCATGATAAGGAGGATATTCGTATGCCAATGGCCACCTGCAAGCTCAAAACAAAAGAACATTTTAAGCGATTAATAAATGACAGATGGCAAACTGTGCCACTATGTCGCATAACTCGGCAAACATGGCCTAACATTACTAGGAAGCGCATCGATGAGCTTTGCAAACTCAGTAGGAGTAGGTGCAGCTCAGCCATACGCTCCCTTACGGGACACTGGCTAATAGGCACACAAGCAAACAGGCTGGGCGCCCCATATAACGACTTCTGTCGAAGCTGTAGAGATGAGGACGAGGAGGAGACTGTGGAGCACCTGTTCTGCTCCTGTCCGGCTCTCAGTAGAAGGAGACTTCAATACTTGGGCGCTCCTTTTCTAATTGACATTTCGTACATGTCTACAATCAGTCCCAGACGGATCGCAGGCTTCATAAGGGCATCCGGATGGGACAATGGATAACATAGGGTCTCACGAGGGAGAAGGGAACGAGATATGCGGTATCAC
>JAECWS010000152.1:0-84181 GCA_018150905.1 Drosophila ambigua | reverse complement strand
CCAACGTAGCAGCTTCAGCGGTGAATTTTCGTTCTCGCTTTTGCTCGTCACCGTTGCTGACCGTCGTTGTTGTTGGTGTGTTCTTGCGTTTGGCGCGCTCGAGTCAAACCGTTCGCCAAGCGACGCGCTACCCTGTAGTCGTCGGGTATGTAGTTTTGGTACAAAGGATCCAACTGTCAATTTGTCAAAGCGTGCCTCGAAATTCAATTGGGTGTCTATCGGTCGGTCAGCCAGGCCCAACATACACAAGCGCCAACACAGCTTAGAAACACACACATGTGTATATGTTCACAGCTTCAGCGGTGAATTTATCGTTTTCGTTTGTCACCGTTGCTGTTTGTTGTTGTTCTTGTGTGCTTTGTGTTGGCACGCCTGCGTAAACAGATCGCCAAGTGCCTCAATACCCTTTAATCGTCGGGTATATCGATTTTTCGCCTCATTTGGCATCGACACCCTAGGTCCGTATTAAACAGATCGCCAATTGCCTCGATACCCTTTAATCGTCGGGTATATCGATTTTTCGCCTCATTTGGCATCGACACCCTAGGTCCGTATTAAACAGATCGCCAATTGCCTCGATACCCTTTAATCGTCGGGTATATCGGTTTTGCCGCATTTGGCATCGACACCCTAGGTCCGTATTAAACAGATCGCCAAGTGCTTCGATACCCTTTAATCGTCGGGTATATCGATTTTTCGCCTCATTTGGCTTCAACACCCTAGGTCCGTATTAAACCGATCGCTTAGTGGTGCGATACCCTCTAGTCGCCGGGTATATTTCTTTCGACCTAATTTGGGTACACCTTCCTGTTTCGACAATTCGCGCTGCAGCAAATAATATTATCGTGAGAACAGCCCTGATTAGTGATTCACTTAAGTATCGAGAGTCAAGATTAATCCCAAATCAGATCATAAGCCTATTCTTGAAGAGCTGAAAAAGAAGCTCAGCTCCCGTGTCAAAGGCATTCGCCGACTAGCGGACCGGCTGGAAGCTGGGGAGATTCCGCTGCAGTTGACAGAGCTCGAGTGCAGACTCGACGTACTGAAAGCAACTATAGCCAAGGCAAGCCAAGTTCAAGAATCAATCGAAGAAATAGATAGTGACGATGACTTTGGAGCCGAGTTGGAAGAACTCTCGATTGTAACTGTCGCGGGACGATAATTTGTATCGATAGTTATTTGAGTACATCTAGTATATTAAAATGGATGGATTTTGAGCCCTGGAATGAACGGGCATATTTTCGGCCACGATGAATTGCCGCCATATTTTAAGCTGCACTTTTGTATTGTCGCGTGGTTAGAGCAGGAGGAAATACTGCGGTAAGAATATTGTGGGACTTCTAAGAGGTTATGTGACCATCCCTTCTTATCTAGAATAAAACGGGCTTACGAAAAAACCTGCTTCTCTGCGAGTATATCGGCCGTTGAAGGCAACTCCGTGGGACCACCGACAGTAACCAAGGCAAAGATACTGTCGCTTATCGACGCCTTGAAGACAGCCAGTGATACAATACCTTCAGTATCAGCTTCTGTTGCCCCAACTCGTGCTCGACTTCCGAAGTTAGCTCTGCCAAAGTTAAGTGGAAAATATTCGGAATTCAAAAGCTTCATTAGTTTATTTGAGACTATTTTTTCAATATGACGAAAGCATTCGACTTATCGAAAAGTTTAACCATTTGCTTTCATGCCTCTCTGGTGAAGCGATGGGAACGGTAAGGGCGTTCGAAGTAACCGAGAGTAATTATGAGAAATCCTTGGCTAGCTTAAAACGGGTCTATGATAATGAATGTCTGATCTTTATGAACCATATTGCTGCCCAATTTAGTCTTCCCAAAATGACCCATAAATCTGCATCGCCCTTAAGGTTCCTTATGGTTCCTTGTTGTCGATGGGCGATGACCAAAAGATCTCGAATGCAATGCTTATTCATCTCTTCTTGAACAGAGTCGATCCTGTGACCAAACAAAAATGGGAAGAACAGCTCGATTATGAGCAGCTGCCGCTTTGGGCTGACTTCGAAAAAATGCTTAATCGCAGATATCAGCATCTTTCGGTCGAAGAATCGGCAAAACCAAAGCAGGAGTAAAAAGCTGTGCCAAGCAAGCTTCACAATCGGAGCTCATTCGTGTGCTCTACTGCGAATGCTAAAAACCAACAATGTAGTTACTGCAATGTAAAAGACCATTTGTTGACTATGCAAAGATTCGAGTTTGTCAAATCGGCATCGCTCTGCATCAACTGTCTGCAACAAGGACACATTGTGGTACGATGCAAAGCTGGCAAGTGTCGAGTGTGTGGCCGCTCACATCATGCCTTATTGCACAGGTACACAGTTGTGGATACAAGTTTAGCGTTACCATCACCCCAGAGATTTCTTCTCCCCCTCCTAGTCAGAGTAACCCTTCCACTTCGCATGCACTCCATGTGACAGCTTTGGATAGAGTAATTCTGGCAACGTCGATCGTAAGCGTCCGAACTAAAAATGGAGAGTACGTTTTGGCCCGAGCACTGCTTGACTCTGGGTCACAAACTAACTTCATAACTGAGGACCTGGCACAGCGCTTACAGATCCTTAGGGAGGAGTCGTGCATCAACTTGCTTGGAATTGGAGAATCTAATTCATAAGTCAAGAAAAAGATACACACGGTGGTGAAGTCGGGAATCAATGGTAGTGAGTTCTCGGTCGATTTCTGGATTATGTGAGTGACTGGAAACACATATTTCTACAAGCCACAAAGAATAGATATGTTGATAGGTGCAGAGTCATTTTTCGAACTTTTATCGGTTGGTCAAATTAGACAAGGTCCTGACTATCCAACTCTGCAGAAAACGCTTCTCGGTTGGATTATGCCTGGAAGATACAGTCCAAAGGTGACTGTCACCCAGGAAGCGAGAAACTGTCTGAGTTGTCGAGAAGAGTCAGTGGTGTCTATCAACAACACACTACAAAAGTTTTGCCCTCTTCTAAAAAGTCTTTAACTCCTGAACACAAGTTATGTGAGAAGCATTATAGAAAGACTACTCAAGTCTTGCCTTCAGGTCGGTTTGAAGTACGGCTGCCGTTTAAATCCGATCCGAACTGCTTGGGCAATTCCTTCGAGATTGCTAAGCGGCGGTTTTTATCGCTCGAAAGAAGATTGTCCCGCGACCGTGAGTTGAGAAAATGTACTTGGAATTCATGGAAGAGTACCTCTCCTTAGGTCATATGTCGCCGACTGACAATACTTTTCCTTCTGCTCCACACTACGTAATTCCACATCAGTGTGTCCTTCGGCCCCAAAGTACGTCCACGAAGCTTCGCGTCGTGTTCGATGCGTCGTCGAAGACGTCCTCTCAGGTGGCCTTGAATGACATTCTGGTGGTCGGACCGACTACTCAAGAGGAGTTATACTCAACGCTGCTCCGCTTCCGTCTGCACAGGTTTGCCCTGATTGCCTATGTAAAAAAGATGTATCGCCAAGTGATGGTGAATGAAGCGGACAAGCAGTTTCAGTTGATCGTGTGGAGAAGAGACCCATCTGAGTTATTGAGAATATACAAGCTCAACACTAGCTATTCGGTTTTTGAAAAGGTTGAGTGAGTCTGCAAAGCTCTCATTCCCAAAAGCTACTAAAGTTATCGGGTCCGACTTTTATGTCGATGATATGTTGACTGGTGCTGGTTGCGTGGAGGAGTTAAAGACAATTAAGTCTGATGTGGCTCAGGTTCTTCAAACCGTAGGGTTTGAGCTGACCAAGTGGTTCTCGAACTCATCTGAGGTCACAGCACACGAGAGCACAGTTAAACCGATAACGATCTCGGACTCCGAGTTAACCAAGGCGTTACGAATATCGTGGCTACCGCATGAAGACGTCTTTAGGTTTCAAACTGACAGTTCAGTCATGGGTCTCCGAGCGACAAAACGGAACATATTATCGGTGACATCAAAGCTGTTTGACCCCCTTGCTTTGTTAAGCCCCTTGGTAATCAAGGCTGTGGCTTAACAAACTAGGTTGGGATGAGTCAATTCCAATGAATCTGGAAACATCTTTGAACTTTCTAAAAGAATCCTTGGGACAGCTGGAGAAGATTGCGATACCTCGCTTTGTGCATACTGATCCCATGTTACCGATACAAGTACATGCCTTTGCCGACGCCTCCATGAGAGCTTATGGAGCATGCGTCTATATCCGTAGTAAGACTGCAGAAGGTTTCAAGGTCTCGTTGCTTACCGCAAAGTCGAAAGTGGCGCCGCTCAAGACGAAAACGCTTCCAAGGCTTGAGTTATGTGCCACTCACCTACTCGCAGATCTCTGTCACCGAGTCAAATCGCTACTCGAGGTGCCGATTGAACGAATGGTATGTTGGTCGGATTCGGAAGTGACCATTCATTGGATCCAATCCCACCGTTATCAACATTCGTTGCGGACCGAGTAGCTGAGATTCGGGAGTGGTCAGATGATGCTACGTGGCGGCATGTTCCAACTAAACAGAACCCAGCAGACATAGTTTCGAGAGGTTGTGACATTGAGGAGATTTCGCAGTCGATCTGGTTTAGTGGACCAGCGTTTTTGAAGGAAGAAGAAGAGAGCTGGCCCTGAAATCCCTGAAAATGTAAAGACAAAAGTCTTAAATTTGAAGTCAGTCCGTCACCAGTAGAGTACGATGAGGCTTTTCACAAAATTGTCGAGCTGATCCAAAAAAACGAGTATCAGGAAGAGATCGAAAGGGTTCATAAGGGCACCAGGTTAGGCCCCAGTCTTCAGCGATTGAATCCCTTCATCAACGAAGAAATGGGGACTTGGTGCTCCTTTTCGTTGTTGCGAGTTGGGGGGCGACTAGTTAACGCTCCTATGTCATACCATGCCAATTTTCCTTTGCTGTTGACCTATGTTCGCCATCTGCATCAAACGAATTTTCATGCCGGCCCACGAGCACTTGTGAGCATCCTTAGGCAGCGTGTTTGGATAGTAAACCCTCAGGAGATCTGCAGGGCAATGGTCAGGTCGTGCATTCGCTGCTTTAAATGCAAGCCTCGACTCCAGACCCAAATGATGGGAAATCTACCCGCAGACCGACTCCGTGCTCTCCGCCCATACGCAGTATGTGGCGTTGACTTTTGTGGCCCAGTCTATACGACACTAAAAATTCGTGGTAGGCCTTCTTATAAGTCCTACATAGCGTTATTTGTCTGTTTTGCGTCCAAGGCGGTTCATCTAGAAATTGTCTCCTATCTAACGACTAACTCCTTCTTATTGGCATTTCAAAGGTTCGTTGGTCGTCGAGGATGTCCGCTCCGCGTGAACTGCGACAACGCGACAAATTTCGTCGAAGCAAGTCGCCACTTCGACGAACTGAGGAGGACGCTGGAGACGGAAGCGGACTCAATTCTAGAGTTCGCAGCGAGAAGCGGCTGCGAGTTCGCCTTCCTGCCACCTCGAGCTCCGCACATGGGCGGACTGTGGGAAGCAGGAGTGAAGTCCGCCAAAAACCTCCTGCTGAGGTCGGCCGGAAGCGCGCTCTTCACCACCGAGGAGCTCGAGAGCGTGATGGTGGGCATCGAGGCGGTGCTAAACTCGCGCCCTCTGGGATCAATAAGCTCCGACCCAAGCGACGGAGACGCCCTGACTCCCGGGCACCTGCTGACAGGCGGGCCTCTCATCGCACCCCCAGCACCCCGGACCCCGGACCAGGAGGGTCTGAGTTGCTTAAGGCGATGGCGGCTTGTCTCGTCAGCGAGGCAAATGTTCTGGCAGCGATGGTCCCGGGAGTATGTGCTGGGCTTGCAAATAAGATGCAAGTGGCACCAGGAGCAGCCCAACGTCGAGGAAGGCGACCTCGTCATCGTCGCAGAGGACAACCTTCCGCCCCAACAGTGGCTCCTCGGAAGGGTCGTCGCAACACACGCCGGGCAGGACGGAAAGGTCAGGGTGGTCGACCTCAGGACGAGCAGCGGAGCGGTCTACAGGAGGCCGATCCATAAATTGGCGCTTCTGCCGATGTGTTGAAGTCCAGGCCTTCAACGGGGCCGGTGTCGCGTCAAGACGCAATGGTTTTATTTGGAGAAAATTTGAAGTCTAGTGTAAGATAGTTTAGGGCGAAGCGGGAGCGCAATAAAGCTCTCTCTCGCTCTTGGCGAATTCGTCCCGCTTCGCCGCCCTTGATAAGTTAGGCTTAAGAATATTTTATAACGAGAAGGAAAAAAGGAGTCGATAAATAGCATTGAATTCGAGCGCACGTCCCTTTTTAGTCTCCCTCCGTTTCGTTTAAATATATAAAATTTGCAGCCACCAAACTCGGTTTTTTTCGTGTTAAAATTAATTTAGAAAAACTAGCCTAAAATTTCAGCGACTCTGCACTTTTTTGGTAATACGATAGCGTTTTCTTTTGGATTCAGGCGATCTGCTCTTCCTTGTACACGTAGGATGTCTTCTGCATCTAGGTAAACGTTCAGAGCAATTAATGGGCTTGACTTTTCCACAGCTGAATGGTGTTTATGGGCGCTGATTTCCATAGAATACGCCGTTGACTGCGACTGTTTAAATAGCCACGACTTTGCTGCATGTATGATTTCAGGACTTAGGAATTTTGGCAGTGATTTTCTGGCGCATTTTGCTTTCAGCCTTTGGATGTATAGGATGAAGGTAGCTACGGCTCTATATAGACGTCTCCAGTCCGAAAAGTAATCCACTGCAAAATCAAAATGCTTTAGTTTCGTTATTATGAAAACATGCTTACGTAATTCGGATTGGTCGTTAGTTTGATCAAAAACGATATCTTGTTGTGGCCATTTATATTCCGATTGTCTACGGAATTGTGGGCCTTGGATCCACCTGGATGCATCGGGAGTTTTGAAGAATTTTGTAGCCGAATCTGCAACATTTTCTTTCGTAGGAATCCAGCGCCACTGTTTACGGCTGGTGTTATCTATGATCTCACCAACTCTATGCATAACAAAGGATTGAAATTTTCGAGGGTCCATAGTTAACCATTGAAGAACGGTTTTAGAGTCGGACCAGTATGTGCTTGAATTGATTCTAAGTCCTCGAGTGTTCATGGTTCTTTTTGCTAGTCCCACTCCCATTACGGCTGCCAAAAGCTCCATGCGTGGTATTGAGACGGGTTTCAATGGTGCGACTTTAGATTTGGCTGCAACTAATACCGTGTCGATGTCCTCTCCTCTCTTTATGCGAAGGTAGGTGACTGCGGCATAGGCGTCTTCACTTGCATCTACGAATGTATGCAAGTCGATCTGGTCTGCATTTGGCAGCAGGTATGAGTAGTAGCGACGGAATTCCAGCTCTCCAGCTTGGAGAAGTACGCTTTTCCATTGTGTCCAAAAAATAAGGGGTGTATTTGGAATCTCCGCGTCCCATGTTATACCAGCTCGCCAGATTTTTTGGAGAAGCATCTTCAGATCAATAGTGTAGCATGATAGCAGGCCCAGTGGGTCGAATACGGAGATCAATACTTGTAAGGCTTCGTGTTTTGTTTGAGCTGTTTCACCATTCAAAACGTCTCTTCTCAATCTTGCAAATCTAAAAATATACATAAAAACGTCTCTGGAGGGTTCCCAGTACATACCAAGCACCTTTTCAGGCCCCCTAATTCTTGTGGGTGTTGGTTATCCAATTGTCGTTCTCCAAAGTATTGAAGTACAGGGGTCGAGTTGGAGCTCCAGTTTCTTATGGTGAATCCTCCCTTGGCTGGATGTCTCGGATTGCGGATGCAACTGCAATTGCTTCATCGTCGTCTTCGTAGCTGTCAATGAGATCGTCTACGTAGTGCGCTTTTGTAATGGACTCGTATGCTCGTGGATTTAGATTTTTGAATTCCTGTGCGTTTTTGTCGCGAACATGGTGAGCAATGCAAGGGGCGCAGCTAATTCCAAATGTCATTGAGCGCATGACGAATATTTTTGGAGTCTGATTATCCTTGTGGAACCATAAAAATCGTTGCGCATGCATGTCGCTATCTTGAATGTTAATCTGATGAAACATTTCGGCAATGTCTGCACACACGGCTATTCTGCCGACTCTGAATGCCATTAGAACATCGGTTAATGGAATAAGATAGTCAGGTCCGTTTAAAATAAAATCATTAAGTGATTTTCCATGGCTCTTGGCTGCTGCATCCCAGACTAGCCTTATTTTACTTGGTTTATTCGGATTTAAAGCAATAAAGATCGGTAAATACCATACGCTTTCTGGCATCCATCTGCTTAGCTGCGTCTTTTTGGGCTCAAGTTCAAAAGCGTACCCCTTTGATATCAGATTATCAATTTGGACCTGTATTTTTTCGAACAGGTCTAGGTCTTTTCTGATTTTAGCTCGTAGACATTCAAGGCGCTTCATAGCGGCGGAGTAGCTTTCCGGCAGAATGGCTTCCTTATCTCGCCAAAGCAGGCCGACTTAATAATGGCCGTTAACCTTTTTACAAGTATCCTCAAGAATACGCATAGCCTTTTTGTCATCTTCAGAGTGGAGCTGCGTTGGTGTGCTTGGATCTACGTTAAAACTCTCCTTAACCGCTTTTTCGATATCACTCTAATTACAGCTACAATGATGCAAGGAAATATGTCTGTTTGTATTAATTGTTCCTTGGATGCTCCATCCTAGTGTACACTTCGATGCGATGGGTGCATTTCGTCGTCCTTCTCGAATTTTACGGGGTACTGCCAAAGTCCAGTTATTGGCACCAATTAGCAGCATTGGTTGTGCGTTGGAGTACGATTTTATTGGCAATCCTTGGAGGTCCTTGACATCGACGCTTTGTTTTGGTAGCGCGAGATTTTTGACTGAACGTACATTATTGAGCCATAGCATTTTGTGGCTTCCCGGTTCTGATACTTTAATATGAGCTCTAGCGGATGTATTCTCCATTCGAGTGGTTTCGCTGGTCTATTGCAGGCAAAGAGGATCGGGAGTCGAGGAAACCTGAAGAATTCCCATAATGCTGTCATCAATAAGTGTGACGGATGAGCCTTCGTCCAAAAAGGCGTAGGTGTCAAACTTAACTCCGTTTCCGTGTAGTGTGACGGGCAAAATTCGGAAGTATTGTTCTTCTATGCTGCTTTCCTTAAGGTGGGCACTGACGAGTTCGGCCTTGGGTGCTTCTCTATGAAGAAGTGGGTGATGCTTAGATTGGCAGTTATCGACGCCACAATCTCGTTTAGAGAATCAATGGCGGCGGTGGTTCTTAAGACATCTATAGAACGCCTTGGTGTCGTTGATAATGTGCTGCCTCTCCTCGACGGTCAACATCTGAAATTTCTCGCACTGGGCGGCGTGGTGCTTGGCGGACTTGCACATTATACATATGAGAAACGAAGTAGCTTGTTGTTGCTGATCTTCTTCTGGCTGAGAGTTTTCGTTGTTGTCCAATCCATGGCGAAACTGTGCGTGAGTGTTGACGGTGCTGGCCCTTGAGCTTGGTACAGGTATAACAGTGGATGCTGCTTCGGCTAACTTGTATATCCAATCGCTGAATGATTTAATGACTGGGATGCCGTCACTGCGTGGGTGCATGGCCCAGTTTAATTTTTGTTGAGTGGGCAACTTATCGACGAGTTCGCGAAGCAGTAAGGGGTTGTCAAGGTGTGAGTTTAATTTGCAGGCCTCCATAGTTGCACACGCGTTGCGTACTTCCATTGCAAAATCTATAAGAGATTCCAATTTGTCTTTGCGTACGTTGATTTTTCTAATTTTATCAATCAAACGGTCAATGATTTGTTCCGGTCGCCCAAAGAAGGTTTTTAGGGTATCGATCACTTCTGGGACTAATGCTGGCAGCAGCAGCTTATCACGCACCAACTCATAAGCTTTGCCCTTACGACACTTCTGGAGCCGAAGCATGTTTTCTGCATTTGAAAAGCCGGCCACTGCGCAGCTGTTCTCGTACATGCTGATGAAAGTCGGCCAGTCCTCCGCATTGCCGTTAAAGGTGGGTAGATCTGGTGGTAGCACTTGTCTTGCTGCTAACTGGGAGGCACTTGGTCCAATTGGTGGGAATGAAAAAGCCTGTGTTCCCAGCTCCTGTGTAAGCAAGTCCCACGTCCCTTGTATTCGGCTCGATCTACTACAGCAAGGTTCTTACACATACAAGGCTGTTACAATTATGTGTGTTTTTTTTTTTTAATTTATTTATTATCTTAATAGTATGTATGTACAGAGTTAATACTGGATCTGGCTTGGCGAGTCGTTCATGTGCGGTACGGCCGTGAAGCATTGCTTCGCACATGCGGGGTCTTCGCCTAGGCTATCCGCTCCCTTCTCTCGCGCTCAACAGTGCGCAGTTTTGTCATGACAGACGCCGCGAAGTTGCTGGCCTCTTCCCAGTGCTCCGGAGACTGGAGTTGTGTTGTGGACGGGTGTGCAGCATTAGTCTTGTCAGTGCCGCATTACTGGACGCTGCCTTCGCACTCGTGTAGGCTAGGTGCTCTCGGAAACAGAGCCGTGTGTCGATCATGACCCCCAGATCTTTCACCGCTCTCTTGGACGTCACTGTGGTGTCTGCGACCCTGATGCAGGCCGTCTCCACCTTCTTGCGGCTGGACACCAGCACTGCCTTGGTCTTTTCAGGCGCGAGCTCAAGTCCGACTTGTTCCAGACACTGCTGGATGAGCAAAATCGTCTGGTTGCAGGTCGACTCCGCCAGGGTCAGCTCTTTCGCAACCACCAGTATGGCCACGTCGTCTACGAAGATTTCCAGAGTAGAGGGCCCAGCACCGAACCCTGGGGGACGCCACCAGTCACCTCGTATTGCTCTGTACCGGTCTGCGTATCGTACAGTAGCAGCCTCCCTTCGAAGTAGCTACGCACCATCCGTAGCAGATAAGCTTGGGTATTGAAGCTCTCGAGGGCCCTCAGAATGCAGCTCCACCTTGCTGTGTTGAACACATTTCTGATGTCAAGCGTGACCATCAGGCAGTACTCCTTCCCTCCCCCTTTCCACCGCGTGCCGGCGATTGCGGTGCAAGCTATGTCCACCACTCGGTTTATGGCGTCGATGGTCGATTTGGCCTTGCGGAATCCGTAATGGCTCGTGTTAAGCGGGAGCACAACACCCTCTCGAGCAGCTTTCCTGCTGTGTCAATAAGGCAGATTGGCCTGTAGGACGACGCTGGTCCTGGCGGTTTGCCCGGCTTGGGAATAAGCACAAGTTTCTGCTTCTTCCACCTCTCAGGAAAGACTCCTTCTCGAAGGCACTGGTTCAGCAGCGCAGCGAAAATTTCTGGGCGCAAGGAGAGGGCGAGAATCAGGGCTCTATTTGGAATAGAGTCAGGCCCTGGTGACTTGTTCGGGTTTATGCTCCTGGCTGCGATTCTCACCTCCTCCAGCGTCACTTCTTCAAAGGCGGGCTGGTTTGAGGTTTCCTGTGGGCTGGGGGTCTCCTCTATGTGGTCCGCCATGCGCGGAAAGAGCTCCTCGACAATGGATCTGACTAGGTCCGGGTCCGATGGGGGTGTCTGCTTTTTGCCGCCCAGTTTGTCGGCCACTAGCCGGTATGCCCTACACTTATGTGTGTGTATGTAGGCTATTGTGTATGCGAGCGTCTTGTGAATTTCGCAATTTGTTGAAATCCAAGCGTGATTCACGATTATGTTTGTTGTTTGTGCGTAATTAAAAGTTTTTTAAAGAAATGTTGAGGCACTGGCGTTGAATATTTCGAAGCAATAAAGGCTAAACAAATTTATATAGCATTCCAATTTATTATGTGAGTTTAATAATAATAATAATAAGAGAGAGCTTTAAAAAACTTTGTGTTCTTGCTTCGCTGGTTTATCCTCAATTGTCTCTGTTTTAGAGTTGCCGAATGGTGGTGCTTATGAATGGTAGCGTTGCCGTATGCGCCTACGTGGCTGTTATGGCTTAAATTTAAATTTCGTCGGCAACAAGCAATGTTTGTAAAACTAATTTCGAATTATAATAGGATTCATAACAATAGATGCGTAGATTAAATAATAAATGGGTAAATGTATATAAGCTATAAACAGTGACTGACGAATCAGTTAAGCAAAGAGAAAAATAATGTAATGATAGTATAGAGATATAAAAAAAGAATATATGATACAAATATATGAAATATTTAGTATGTAGTATGAGGAACCTTATCAATAAGTAAATTCATTTCTTTTCTTCTTTCGACTGATTTCAAAATTTCACGGAAAGACCAGGAAAGCTTCGTGACAGAAGGTCAGTGCAGCTTAGGGTGCAAAATCCAAATAATGCCACGTGAAGGCGTCAAGGCGTTGAGGTCAATGACCTGCAGGCACTCCGTCGAAGCTGGCACTATGGGGCGGACGGATCCAGAAAAACCCTTCACTGTGTAGGGGGATACAAGAATTACAAAACTCCGCACAAATTAGTTCGTTTTATCTTTTTTTATTCCGCTTCGTCAGTTTTCAGCCGCTTGTATTCCAACTAAAAGCAACGCCTCGATCCCGATCACCGCTTCCTCTTTTATCGATATTCTTTCTACGATCTATTCTCATATATTCCACTCGCAACTCCGCTGCATGTATCGAGTTGGTGAACGATACCTATGCGCGCTCCTTAATATTTAAATGGTGTCTCTCTAAGTATTTACAGTACTCTACTTATACTACTACAACTGTGACATGAAAACCTCTCTTGGCGTCTCAGATAGTGAGGGCGCCCAGTTCACCAGGTGGCTATGATCTCCTATAGGAGGCTTCTCAATGTAGTGGCAAGCCTATCAGTACAGCCGGGCGTGGAGAGTGGCGAGGGTCCAAGGGCAATCACGAGGAGCACCCTTTGGCAAGGTTAGGCACACACAGACGTTACTTGCAAAACGCAATTAGTGGTGCTAAGTCCTATATATACAGAGGAACACTTTTAAGCCAAATATTGGGAATGAGCGGCTAGATATTTACCCCAATGGGAACTGCACCACTTTAAGCGAAAGTGGCGTTGTGCGTTGTGGCGGACCACGCAGGTGCTGCCGTGGTCTTGGGGTTAGGTACACCTCACGCTGCATCGAAAAATGTTGCGAAAATTCATTTTTTTGACCATTGGATATCGGTTAAAATATGAGCATACTCACAGATATAGCCCGAATATGAACGGTTGGAAAATTGGTCTTTTAACTGGCGAGCACAACTAATCTCAATTAATTCGCGTGGTGTCTGGCTGTATATAGGGTTAAGATTCATCTATAATACAGTGCACCAGGATATCGCACTACTGAACACTTTGACGATAACGAGGAGAAAGACAGACTCCCGGAACAGAATTGTGCAGCAGCCCACGTTTTTTCTTCCCTCCAGTACAATACTTTTTATGCAAACTGTTCGGACTTTTGTTCTATGTTTGTTACCATTATTGACAATCATCCGGATCTATCTAACATTGAAAAGTTTACAACCAGACGTGGGATACTAAAGTTATGTGAAAAAAAGAAGCGCTACTTCTAAAAAATCTTTAAAAAAAAGTCAAAGTCGATCGTTCTCTTTCTTAGTGACCAGGCGTGTTTTTGTTTTGCGCTCCGCATTTTCCTTTTGTTTAACTTAAAAGCCGGTGTTTTTTTTATCTATAATTTAATTCTCTAACTATCTTACATTAAAATCAACTTTTACCGCGGGTGCATGCCTGATAATTGTATAAAAACACAACTTATTAAATTAATGTTGTGCGTCGGTTAGTCGTGTGTTTGTGTTGTTGCTTTTCGTAAGTACGCCCTCTCATTACATTTAGCCGCTCTTTTGTCGTAGTTATTACCGTCTATCACTCTCTCTATCACCTAACTCTCAATAACGGTTCTTTCGCTCTCGCTCTTGTAACTTTTTGTGCAGTAACGCTCTCACTTATAAGCTGTTGCTGCAACCACTCTCCTCTCTCATCTTTTACCGATTTCGCTTTAAGCATTGCTTTAAGCATTTGCTCTGCTTTGTCGTCTGTGCCAAAAAAACCTGCAAGAAGCAGATCACCCATGACCAGCCCAATATCCCCTGCTGGATTTGCGAAAGCGTAGTGCACGCAAAATGTGTAGGGATTTTGGGCCGTGTAGTAGATGCCATTTCCCAAAACAACGGCATTATTTTTGTGAGGAATGCCGTGCTGTGGAAAACGACATGCGTTCGTTCATGAGGCAGACGCGGAATGGCTTCAAAGAGCTGATCGTAGGCTTTAAACAGCAATATGATCGGCTCTTGGCCATGGACACTCAGTTCAGCAGTTTACAGCTGCTAGCTGATTCTCCGAGGCGCAAGAAGTCTACTCCGCGGTACTTGCAAGTGCCGACTGCCTCATGTCCGCCGGCATCCGAAAAACTCACTCCGACCACTCCCTTAGTGCAGCAGTTGATTACGTTTGCTACTCCAAGGGTAACGATCGCTGCTGGTGATGCAGATTCGGGGGCCGAATGCGTCACTTCGGAGAGTATGCAGGTAGACATGTCTGTAGCGTCCGTGCCTGTAGAGTCCGCACCCAACTCTTTAATTATCCCCTAAGTTTCTTTTCCACCAGCTAATAGATATCCAGAACCACCGGATACTGGCATCACAAGTACTGGGCCTGTGGTGCCAAAACCACTGGTCGGAGTCCCACAAAACCGACAAGTTTTTTCTCGCGGCTAGCCCCTGACCTCACATCCAATGATGTAACCGCTTTTATACAAAGAAAAATAAAAGCCGTCGGCTTAAAGATGGAAAAATTTAACTTTTCTTACACCAGGAGATATCTTCCTTCAAGAAAAGCGTCTCTCCGACTCAATTTGAAACCATTTGTGCCGCAAAGTTTTCGCCGGAGCATTTGGTGGTTAAAGACTTTAAGGCTAAGAAAAAGAATAGTCAGACCAGTGCTCCATCTCCACCCTCATCTTCCACATCTACTTCTACACATCCAAAAAACTAACTTCCTCTCTTTTAGTTACCTACCAGAATGCTAGAGGCTTGCGTTGTAAGCTCAGCACTCTTTTTCTTGAGAGCCTCGCATTTTCGTCCCATGTTATTGTGTTTACTGAGACTTGGTTAAAGCCGGACATTCTTAGTTCCGAAGTTTTGGCAAGTCGGTACACAATTTTTAGAATTGGCTGTTCGTCTCGGCGTGGATGTGGGGTTCTCATTGCAGTGGACTCAAACGACTCGAACGTCCAGGTTCAACAAGACCTGGACTTCCTGTGCGTAAAACTGATTGTCCCAGGCTTTTCCATTTTTATTACTTGCTCTTATATTCCACCTTCCTCAAATATCTTAATATACGAGCATCACCTGTCAGCTTTAAAAACTGTTTCTTCCTCGCTATCAGATAAAGAGCATATGATAGTTCTTGGTGATTTCAATTTGCCACTTACTGTTTGGCCTTCGGTAACGAGTCTAATAATCTTGTGCCCATGTCACGACATGGGAAATCTGAAAAGCCTCCAAAGAGTTATCCAGTCTAAAAAACTTGAAATCTAGACTTTATAAAAAATTTCGAGAAGTTGGTTCTCCCTCTGATCTTTCTCGCTATGTAATAGCTCGGCCATCTTTTTGCCAAATTTTTCCAAACAACCTATTCTCATGAAAGCTACTCTGGTCAACCGTATCCATACAGTTTACCAAGGTCGAATGGCATCTTCAGCCCCTTGTTAAATGAAAGCTCACTGCTTCATGATCTTCGACTAGTTAAGCCGGTGTTTTCACCATGTCCCGACGGAGTTCCCGGCTGTGTACTTAGGTACTGTGCCGACGCTCCTAGTGGACCCTTGCTTAAACTATTCACCCTATCCATTAACTCTTCATGCTTCACCCCATCTGGAAGGAATTTCTTATTATTCCGCTCCATAAGAAAGGTAGCAAGTCTGATGCAAATAATTATAAAGGTATATCTAAGTTATCCGCTATTCCTAAAATGTTCGAACAAATTTTAACTCCGCATTTGCAACATCTCTGCAAATCTCTTATATCTCCATCCCAGCATGGATTTATAAGGCGACGATCAACTACCACAAATTTATTAGAGTTTACCTCTTTTATCATTATCATTTCATTTTATCATTTCTAGGTAACTTGCAGACGGATGTCATTTACACTGATTTCAGTAAAGCATTCGATTCTGTAAACCATTCCCTTTTAGCACAAAAACTTGACCTTTTAGGGTTTCCACCTAATCATTTGAGATGGATTTCTAGCTACCTTCGTTCTAGGTCTCAAAGAGTCCTCTTTAAAAACTCCTTCTCTTCACCTGTTAAGGTTACTTCTGGAGTACCACAGGGCAGCCATCTAGGCCCCTACTATTCACACTCTTTATTAATGATCTGCCTTCAGTATTAACAAAATCTCGAGTACTCATGTATGCGGATGATTTTAAACTTTGTGTCCAGTATAAGGACATTTCATTTCACTCTCGCTTGCAATCCAAAGTTAAAGTTTTCTGAACACATTTCTACCATGGTAAATAAGGCCATGGGTGTGCTTGGGTTTATAAAGAGGTGGTCAAAGGAATTTTACGACCCCTATATAACGAAGACTCTCTACATCTCGCTTGTTCGTCCGATTTTAGAGTACGGCTCTTGTGTATGGTGCCCCCAGTAGAAAGTACACCAGGACCGTATAGAATCAGTCCAGAAAAACTTTTTACTTTTTGCTCTGCGTGGCCAACGTCCAGACATTTGCTGATGATACGGCCATACTAAGTCGCTCCAAGTATCCAACTAGGGCCACGGAACACTTATCGTCTCATCTCGTGGTCTTAGAACGAGCAAAAGTGCAAGCATGTCACTTTTACGTTAAACAGACAAACTTGCACTCCATTATATCTGATCAACATCAACATTCCAGAAACCACAGAAGTAACATACCTTGGTGTTCATCTGGATAGAAGGCTTACTTGGTGAAAATTTAGAATAGTTTGTCTAAATGCGAAAGACCGAAATACTTGGGTGGCGTAAAGTTTTATTAAAAAATGCGGAATGAACGAAGTTATCGCTGCGCTCGATCGAATTCAATTTCAACGATTATATTCTAAAATTCATTACAATTCGTTTTATGCCTAGCTAACCTACGGTTGCAAAGCGGGGCGAATTCGCCTTGAGCGAAAGAGCGAGCCTTTATTGCGCTCCCGCCTTGCCCTAACCTACTTACACTAGACTTCAAAACAATTCAAAAATAATCTTAACATAAAACATTGACCAAGACGACGACATGACGAAACACCGGCCCCGTTGAAGGCCTGAGCGGCTTCAACACATTGGTAGCGGCGCCAACTTGTGGATGGCCCGCCGAAAAATGCCCCCATCGCTCCTCCTAAGGTCGACGACCCTGACCATGCCGTCCTCCCCGGCGTGCGTGGCGATCACTCTCCCGAGGAGCCACTCCTGTGGAGGCATGTTGTCCTCGACCACGAGGACGAGGACTCCCTCCTTGACGTCGGGCTTTCGTAGGTGCCACTTGCCCCGAATTTGAAGTCCCAGGACATATTCCTTGGACCATCGCCGCCAGAACGCTTGCCTGACTGACGAGGCAAGTTGCCATCGCCGCAAGCAGCTGAGACCCTCCTGGTCCGGAGTCCGCAGTGCTGGGGGGGCGATGAGCGACCCACCTATCAACAGGTGCCCGGCCGTCGCTGGGGTCCTGGCTGAGGGCTCCTAGCGGCCTGGAGTTCAGGACGGCCTCGATCCCGACGAGGACTGTGGCGAGCTCTTCGGCGGCTAAGAGCGCGCTGCCTACGGCCCGTATGAGTAGGCTCTTCGCAGACTTCACACCTGCCTCCCAGAGTCCTCCCATGTGCGGCGCTCGAGGCGGTATGAACGCAAATTCGCATCCGTTTCTTGACGCGAATTCGCGAACTGCGTCCGCCTCGTTCTCGAGCGCCTTCTGCAGAGCGCTGAGGTGGCGGCTCGCTCCAACGAAATTCGTCCCGTTGTCGCAATGGACGATCTGGGGATACCCTCGGCGCCTAACGAACCTTTGGAAAGCCAATAAAAAACAGTCAGTGGTCAAGTCAGATACAAGTTCTAGGTGAACCGCTTTGGACGCAAAACAAACAAAAAGCGCGATATAGGACTTGTATGGGGGCCTTCCTCGAATTTTCAATGTCGTCGAGACGGGTCCACAAAAATCAATGCCGCAAATTAAAAATGGTCGGAGAGCACGGAGCCGGTCTGCGGGTAAATTTCCCATAAGTTTCGTCAGCAGTCGAAGCTTGCATTTAAAGCAGCGGATACACGATCGAACTGTCTGATTGCAGACCTCCTGAGTGCTTACGATCCAAACACTGTATCGAAGGATGCTCACAAGAGCTCGTGGGCCGACATGAAAATTGGTTTGGTGCAGATGACGAACATAGCTCCGCACGAATTGCGAGCGCTTTGTCAAAAGGAACGAAAACTTGGCATCGTATGATATAGGAGCTTTAGCTAGTCGCCCCCCTACTCTCAAAAACGAAAAAGTACACCAAGTACCAGTGTCTTCATGGATGAATGGGTTCAACCGTTGAAGACTAGGACCAAATCTAGATCCTTTCCGAACTTTCTCGATTTCTTCACGATACTCGTGATGTTGGGTGATTTCAACAATTTTGCGAAAGGCTTCATCATACTCGGTCGGTGAGACCGTTTTTTCAAACGTCATGCTCGGATTCTTACATTTTCTTATAAAGCGGAACAAAACACTCTAAGCAGCTTGAGGTGTGACGAGAATCCCTCGATGACATCTACTAGGTCCGAAATTTCAACGGCAGCGGTCACAACGCGTTCTTCCTCTTCTCCAGCTCAACATCTTCTGAAGGCTCGAAATGAGGGTTTTTAGGCCAGTTTTCTTCTTCATCCTTTAGAAATGCGTGTCCTTCGAAACAGATTGACTGGACGATTTCCTTGACGTCACAACCTCTTGACACAATATCTGCTGGGTTTTGTTTTGTAGGGACATGCCGCCACGTAGCTTCATCTGACCACTCCTGAATCTCAGCCACCCTATTCGAAACGAACGTCGACAACGAAGATGGATGCGACCGAATCCAGTGAAGAGTTACTTCAGAGTCTGACCAATAAACAACTCGTTCGATAGGGACCTTTAATAGGGGCTTGATTATGTGACAGAGATCCGCGAGAAGGTGAGGTAACTCAAGCCGTGGGAGCGTTTTGGTCTTAAGCGGTGCTACTTTGGACTTTGAAGTCAACAATGATATTTTTAAACCTTCTGCAGTTCTGCTACGGACATAGACGCACGCTCCATAAGCTCTCATGGAGGCGTCAGCGAAGGCATGTATTTGGACCGGTGACATCGGATCGGAATACACAAACTGCGGTATGGAGATCTTTTCCAATTGAGACAGTGTATTTTTCAACATAGTAGGAATAGGAATAGGAATCGACTCATCCCAATCTAGTTTGTTAAGCCGGAGTTCCTGCAATAGCATCTTGCCCTTTATGACGATAGGATTTAACAATCCAAGGGGGTCGAACAACTTCGATGTCACCGACAGTATGTTCCGTTTTGTCGCTCGGAGACCCATGACTTCATTGTCAATTTTAAACTGAAAGGCATCTTCCTTAGGCAACCATGAGATTCCTAACGCCTTAGTCGATTCTGAATCCGAGATCGTTATGGGTTTTGCTGTGCTCTCAGATGCGGTGATTTCAGATGAGTTGGAAAACCACTTCGCTAACTCGAACCCTGCGGTCTGAAGAACCTGAGATGCTTCGGACTTAATTGCCCTTAGCTCCTCTACGCATGCAGCACCAGTCAACATGTCATCAACATAAAAGTCGGACCCAATAACGTCAGCAGCTTTAGGGAATGATAGCTTCACAGACTCACTCAACCTTTTTAAACACCGGATAGCCAAAAAGGGGGCTGCTCCAGTCCCATACGTCACGGTGTTAAGCTTGTATAATCTCAAGGATTTAGATGGGTCTTTTCTCCATACTATCATCTGAAACTGCCTATGCGCTTCATTCACCATCACTTGGCGCTACATATTTTTATCATCGGCAGTCAGGGCGAACTTGTGCAGACGGAAGCGGAGAAGCGTTGAATATAATTCCTCTTGAATGGTCGGTCCGACCATCAGAAGCTCATTTAAGGCCACCTGAGAGGACGTCTTCGAAGACGCATAGAACACGACGCGACATATGTCCTAAGGAGAGGTACTCTTCCATGAATTCCAAGTACAGTTTCTTCAACTCAGGGTCACGAGACAATCTTCTTTCGAGCGACAAAAATCGCCGCTTAGCAACCTCAAAGGAGTTGCCCAGACAATTTGGATCTGATTTAAACGGCAGCCTTACTTCAAACCGACCTGATGGCAATACCTGAGTATTCTTCTGAAAGTGCTTTTCACATAACGTGTGCTCAGGCGAAATAATTTGTTTTGGAGATGGCATTTCTTCCAGTGACCAGAATTTGTGCAAGGTCCTATCAATGGAAACTAACAACTCTTCACTGCAACTA
This sequence comes from Drosophila ambigua, assembly GCA_018150905.1. Taxonomy (NCBI): domain Eukaryota; kingdom Metazoa; phylum Arthropoda; class Insecta; order Diptera; family Drosophilidae; genus Drosophila; species Drosophila ambigua. Next base: position 63,810 of record JAECWS010000152.1, on the reverse strand, counting down.
AAACTGCTTGCAGTTTGGGGGGTAGAACTTTTGGAAACATATTTTCCAGAAACAACCCAGCCAAGAAGGGTCTTCTGAAGAGTTGGAAAGTCAGGACCTTGCTTGATTTGTTAACCTGAAATTGATTTCAAAATCCAAAAATCAAAGGAGAACTTACTACCATTTATGCGCGACTTCACCACAGTGTGTATTTGATTCTTAACTTGAGAATTGGATTCACCAATACCAAGCAAGGTAATACACGACTCCTCTCTACGGATCTGTAAGCGATGGGCGAGGTCTTCCGTAATGAAGTTTGAAGCCCTGGTCAAAATGGGTCCACCGTTTTTTGTTCTGACACTTACGGTAGACGGAGCCAAATCACCTTGTCCAACGAAGTCGCATGCAAAGCATGAGAGGTGGTAGGGTGATCCTGACTTAAAGGAGGAGACGAACTCTCTGTGGGTGGCGGCAACGCGAGACTATTACACTAGTCAACACGATTTTTCCTCAAGGAACAAACCGTACTTTTTCTTAAAGATTTGGGGCTTAGAAATGGTTTAATGATATTGTTGTTTTTTTTCTATGGCAGAACTTTTTTTTAAAGAATTTTTGAAAACTGGTATTGTTTGAAGCTTTTTTCAGAGGTAGCACTTTTTTTCACATAGCTCTAGTATCTTAGGTCTGGTTTCAAAGAACTTTGCTATTTTGAAAAGATAATTAAAACAGCTAAAAGTTAAGAAGTTAACACTGTGATTTCAGCTTACCGTCTGGGAAATATAAAGCATTGAAATGCAAAAATTATGATTTTTGTGCGGTATTTTTTACGAAATTTTGACTTTAAAAACTCAAGAAAAGTCGAAAAAAAAGTCCCGTGCCCTTTATTATACCGGTACTCAAAAAAGAGTTAAGGGGTATATTAGATTTGTGGTAAAAGTGGATGTGTGTAACGCAGAGAAGGAAAATTTTCCGACCCCATAAAGTAAATATATTCTTGATCAGCATCAATAGACGAGTCGATAGAGCCATAATTTTCAGTTGCTTCCCCCGCCCCATCCAGCCAACGACCATGATACTCATTGTCTTTCTTGCTCGCACACTCTGCCGCGTTCAGTGCGCGAGCAACCCCTAGCGGAGGAGATGTAGAATCTAAATGGTACATGTATAATCTACATGTTAGATGTAGAATATACATTGTAAGTGTAGATGTAGATAACATATGTAGCAAAACTATGTAAAATGTAAAATTTTTTTTTTAATTCTAACATTTTCAAAAATCGTTCTCAAAAGTGTATATACTGACTGAGTACGGGTATAAGTAGAGTCGCGTCCCCAGAAGCGACTCACACGTTCCTTCTCGTTTTTTTTATGCATACGTGTATTAATTTGGCTTCGTTTAAGGTATCGCTCATTAAAATCTATGGAGAGACTTTGGAGCTAAAATTCGTTAACCAAACCTAAAAAATGAAAAAAAAAAAATGCTGGAATTGCGATCGCGATCAGGTACCAAATGTACAACCCTTTTTCGTTTGCATTGTTCCCAATTGGCAGTTGGGCCCGCAACCTTCAAAAAGGTATTTTTTGTTAATTTTTTTTCATTTTTGAACCATAATTCGTTAAACATTTTAAAACCCCGTTATCTATAAGAAAGTCATTTCGGGCCACAGCCCAACTAGTGTGATTAGTGTAATCTGCGAAGAATGCAGCGCTCCAGGAACTTCCCAAAAGTGGGGAGCAGGCTGATTGGCCTGTAATTGGCCAGTACCAGGCCAGGACAATCTGCGCGCTTTCCATACTTTGGGGAAGTGTCCCAACCTCAGCGTTGCATTCAGTATTTGTAAAAGGTACAAAAGCGCTCTGAGTGCCAGCACTTTTTCCACTCTTTCCTTTCCTGGGGCTTTTTTATATTTGAGCAAGCGTATATCCGTCTTTAGTTCCTGGAGTGTGATTGGGGCCACCGGGAGCTCCATTTGGTGGATTTCATTCAGCTTGGCAGCAACTAGGCTTGCTCTGCTCGCTGAGGCCGTTTTCAATGGTCTGAATCTGGACTCCAGCTGATCTTCCACCCGGTCAGCTGCTGAGCTCGCCCATAAGCCAATCTGCCTTCCTTACTGGGGATTCATCGAAATTGAACAATGATACTCAAATACAAAGAATATAATACACAAATCAAAATTTTTTCAGAAAAAAATTTTTAACGCAAATAGGTATAAAAATAAAATCTATTATAAAATGTTCTGTTCCACAGAATGACACAAAATGAAATGAAATAGGCGTTCAAACACACATTTTTATACCAGTACTCCAAAAAGAGTTAAGGGGTATATTAGATTTGTGGCAAAAGTGGATGTTTGCAATGCAAATAAGGAAACGTTTCCGACCCCGTCTTGTTGAGCGCCTGGATCTCATAGACTATAAGAGCTAGGGCAACCAAATTTGGTTTCCAGACTTATGTGGATATCACACTACTACAACTGTATTTCAAAATTTCGCCCGCCCCCTTCCGCCCCGCAAAGGAAGAAAATCTGTGGCATCCACAAATTTAAAGATACAATAAAACTGAAGACGCACTATCGTAGAGAATGACCATATCTACCAGATTGTCGTACCTGAATCAGATCGGATTATAATTATAGCTCACATCACACATTGTTGCATTGACACACAGTGACTGATAACACTACTCTACAAAATAGAACTTTTTATTTACTCAAAGATCCAAAACGACTTTTTCTGATAGATATGGGGCTTTAAAATTTTTTAAAGAATTATGGTTTTTTCTATGGCAGAACTTTTTTTGAAGTCTGGTATTTTTTTTAACCTTTTTTCTGAGGTAGCGCTTGTTTTTTTCACTTAACTCTAGTATCTTACGTCTGGTTGTAAAGAACTTTGCTATTTTCAAAAGATAATTGAAACAGCTCGCAGTTAAGCCGAAACACTTTGTGATTGGAGCTAAAATTCGTTAACCAAGTATAAAAAATAAAAAAATGTAACAAAAAATACTTTTTGGAAGGTTGCGGGCCCAACCTTAGGATACTAGAGTTGAGTGAAAAAAACAAGCGCCACCTCTGAAAAAAGCTATAAAAAAAATACCAGACTTCAAAAATAATTTTAAAAAAGTTCTGCCATGGAAAAAAATCCATAATTCTTTAAATTATCTATCAGAAAAAGTCGGTTTGGATCCTTGAGGAAAAAAAGTTAGATTTTGTCGAGTAGTGTAATTAAACCAAAAAAAAAATAAAGTGCTACAAAAATTTTTAAATCCCGAAATCTATCAGAAAAATCACTTTGGTCCAGAGCGGAACGAAAAAGTTCAATTTTGTTGAGTAGTGTTATTGGACAGCTCATCCATAAAGCGAGCTATCCCTAATAACCAATTTGGGTTCAGGCTGAGGCATGGTAGTCCGGAGCAACTGCATAGGGTTGTGGAGCATATCCTGGATGGCTTCCACAAGAAGCAGTACGTTGTAGCAGCGTACCTGGACATCCAGCAAGCACTCGACAGAGTTTGGCACGACGGATTACACTACTCGACACGAGTTTTCCTCAAGGAACAAAGCCAACTTTTTCTTAAAGATCTGGGGCTTAGAAATGGTTTGATGATTTTTTTTTTCCCTATGGCAGAATTAAGATACGTAAGATACGTAAGTTATGCAAAAGAAAGAGAACTACATAAGAAAAAACAAATTTTTTTTAAAAGCATATTTAAAATATTAAAAGAATTTTTTTGGCTGCGTAGTAATGCAAACAAAAACACACAACCGCATAATTAAACAAAAAATGAATTTCTCTCTTTTGCAATCGTGTAAGAACGAGTTTTTTAGCGTATTAAAAGGGGCTGTTGAGCTACTGAGATTTTTCAGTAGCGTTGTTTTCGCGAGGGATTAAAAGACGATGATTGTTCAGGAAATATTTTACAGTTCACTGGACTATTTTGTTATTAACAAATAGCGAAAGGTGTGGATTTGCTAGCGCGAGTTTATGATGAGTCGATTGAAGACGCGGGGTCGGTTCAAGACCTTTGAAAGCGATATATTTATGCTATGAACATATAGAATTTTTGGCAGGCAGGTCACTGTGCCAGACAGAAAACGCTTAATTACGGTGGTGATTGATTTTGCAGTGTCTTCTGCTTTTTCTGATGAGCCTCCCCACACAGCGGCTGATGAACGCCGAGAAAGAGCAAAGCACCAGCAAGAGCATAAGTACAAGCAAACAAACGGTTATAAAGAGAGACATTATATTAAGAGATGCTCAACTATGAAAATCGATCCATCCGTTCTTGAGTAATAGTGTTGATGGAGATATACAAACCGATATAGATTTTGTGCTTCATTTCTCGTCTATCCAAGCAAAATTTTTTCACCGAAACATGGCGGATTAGAACATAAAAAAGGAAGAATATTGGTTGTACTAGGTTTATTAGTAAGATTACAAAATCTTATGTTTAGGAAATTTACATTTTTATTTGTTCTATATCTAATTATAAAATTACTTAATTTTTTGTCCTTAATAAATTAAATTTAAACTATGATGTAATTTCTAACGAAAAAGCAATTTAGTTAACCCTATTAAATTATGTTATTTTCGTTGTTTTATATATTTATTAAAATCTTAGTGTTGTAGATTGTGAAAATATATTTAATCGTAACAGTTAATTATGCGGAATTAACCCTATAAAATATTTAAATTGCTTACAGATCAAATTAATTTTTAAATAAACATTTATTAATTTTTATACATGTAATATTATAGGTCTGTTGTCTATGATAGGTTTAGTCCATACACAACGACCACGCAAATAGTATATTTTTATTTATATGTATAATAATAAATAAGTATACTAAAACGAGTTCTTATTAGTACATGGTACACATACAAGAAACCAAGAAGGATCAAGCTCACGCATATTCTTCATCACTGACTTCTTCTTCATCGTCAGACGAAATTATCTTGCGTCGTTTTCGCTTATTTCGTGCTAGGTATTGCTTACGACCACTAGATTTTGTAGGATAAATAGATGATTTCACGATTCGGGATCTTGGTGTACCTTCCTAAATCAACGTGCATATTATAATGCAGAGTTTGAACCAATGAAAAATTGCATATAAACACTTACATCCGTTGAAGTTGCAGCTATTATTGATGATTGTACGTTGCTTACATTTGGTGTCAATAAAAAGTTGCTGTCATCATTTGACGGTTGGGAATCCTTTGTAGAGTTTAAGTAGGTTATACCATCAGAAATGGACGAGCTATTTAAGTTTGCCTTTTCACGCAGTTCATCCCCATCTGAATCTCCGTCCTCTGGATCCAGCTTTAACATAAGTTGCTTAAACTAAAAATAAAATTGTTATATAAATATATACCGTAATTTAAGTTACATACATCCAGGTATTTGACAACAAGGTCTAATTTTTCATCGTTAGTAAGCGGTCTTGATGAATAATCAGGTTCAGAGTTTGAAAGCTGCTGTGACTTCTGTTTCTTAATCAAATCAATTGTTGTTTTAGGGTTGAAGTCGGTGACGCCCCTACGTGTAATCGCCTTTTCATACATTTTTTGTTCGGAGGGCGAATATCTTGAAATTTTACCATCTGTGAGACCATACATATCCTTTAAATGATCTTTCAGTATTAAAAGTAGCATGCACGCTTGTGCGGATATAAGACACTTTTTGATCTCGGTCATGTCTTCTGGCAAACGATTAAACAAAATTTGAGGATCTTCTACGTCATCATCATCCTCTAATGCATCTCCTTCTTTGTCATTTGGATTCAAATGTTCCTTAAATGTTGCAAGCAGATGAGTCCCAGCCATTGAAATCAGCAAGTCTATTTGATGTATCAGATATAAAGGCTCATCTTGAACTACATACGGAAAGTATGCTAAATTATCGGCTATATACAGCATCTGCTGTAGGGATGTTTTCTGATCGTCAAACTGTTTTGTAACAGTTTGAACCAGTGCACGTCTCTGTGGCTTTGTAGCACGAAGTAAAGTGTAAAGAAAGTCATTTAAAGCTGTAGTCACTTGTTCTGGCCCTCTTTTTCTGAAAATAAAAAAAATTTTGTGATTGATATTGGTAAATTGATTCATATAGATCTGAATACTCACGCATAACCTCGAATTATTTCAAGTTTTCCCCGGCTGTTTATTTGCAATATTTGCTGTAACTTAAAGCAAAGTTGTAATCCAAATTGAACTTTCATATTTACGAAACCAGAATAGGTTTTATCGATGTCTTTTAATAAGGCATCAGCTCTATGGGCCGACTAGAAAAATCAATCGCATTTTAAGATTTTCATATTCAAATTAAACAAATAGATACGAACCTCTACCTTGGAGTCGGTACTTAAACATATTAAATATGGAACCATTCTAACAGGATGAACTAAGCCTTGCCGCAAAACAATATGTACTACCTTAACAGCCCACAGCCGTACCGTATCATCCCGATTAAGAAAACAGTTGAGGATTTCTTCCAAATAGAGCTGAATTATCCGACTTGACATGCCAGACGAAACGTCATTCATTTCCTTGAGGTCTTCATGCTTTGATTGTTTTTCCCCTAGAAATTAAGAATGTTTAAATCTAGGTACTGTAATATAAACCCAAAGCAGACTGTACTAACATTCTTTTTCCTTATTGTGCATAAACATCTCCGATTCTGTTAAGTATATCCAAATATTACGCATACATATAATTTTTACCCCACCATCACTTGCGGTGGAGTTTAGCAAATCACAGTAAAACTGTTTAAGCTCAGATCGTGTTAGGTAATCATCGTTCAGAACACAAAAGGATCCTAGGGAAATCAGAGCTTGCTTTCGAATTTCTTGATTTGAGCAGCAACAAAAGAACATTAAGCATTCAAACACATCATCGCATATCGATGCCGGAAGTCCTCCATTTGATTCCCCTAAAAAATTCAAAAAAATTAAATTTTAAAAAAATTAATAAAATATAATAAAAACACAATAAAATCCAAAATTACACTTACCCAAAGCAATAGGTGACTTAAAATCAAAGTACCGCATTAAGATTCCAATCGTAAAAAGGCTTCGTCGAAAGCTAGGTGTGTAAATATTATCTACACTACAGTTTCTTTGAACCACTTGATTACGAGAAACATCAAGAACGCGATAGAACCTAAAGAAGAAAAAAGTATTATATAAAAGTATAAGTAAGGGAGAGGGCCCTGTTGTGGACCAGGTACTAGTTGTGACCCACCCCCCAAAAACTTGGACAGCAAGCAGATGCTACTGATCTGAGTATTGGGAGTCATATTCGGTAACAATACGCAGTTTTTGTGCTAATACCGAAACAAATAGCTGCTTTGGTCTAGGTGCTGTGAGCATAATAAAAAAAATGGGGGAAAAAAAAACTTCAATGTAAATTTTATTATTTTTCAAGTGCGACAAAATGGATGTAAATTTTGTCCAAAAATTTTAGTATTTCGTTTTCATTGCAGTGTGGTCATTGTAGTTTGTGAATTGTTTTCGTTTTTAACCCAAATATATGCACAACATATTTGTTTGGTTTTTTCGAAAAATTGTCTGTTTTGCCCGGTTATAACACACGCCATGATACATGTTGTAGACACTGTTTTTTGTATTCAATGCGTGTATGTGGTTACGAAGCTGCATTATATTGTTGTTAAAGGTAATGTAGTACAAATAAATAACATTTTGACCACTGTACATCTTCGATGAGCTGCCTATCACTTATGGAAGAAATTGCTCCCCTGCAAAGGGCTACACCACAGAAGCCTTCGAATCGTGATAGAAAGCTCCGTGCTTACTTCTCCTGAATGCACTATTTTTTTTGAACAAAAATGCAGCTAAGAAAGATTCGAAGCTACAAAAATATACAGGCATATGCCCAGAAGAAGCGTGGACGAAGGCATCATTAGCCAAACCACCAGGTAAGCAAACCAAGGCTCTTTCGGACGATGATCAGGATTTTTGCATCATCTGTCTGCACCTTCTGCCAAGATAATTGACCTCCGCAAATTCCGTCGAATGCAATAAATGTAACCGTCCGGTGCAAGCATTGCGACTCTAATTCCGATGATTGATGTTAAAAAGTGTCATCCTTCTTTTTCTTTAAGCCAGTAGGCTCTTAAACTAAATAAACTTCCAATTTCTCGTTATTTGTGGTTATTTTCTTTCATGTTTTTTTAATTTTAAACGGATTTTTCAGGGTGGTTACTTCACTAAATTCCTGATACAATTTTTCAGAATGAAGGAATCAATTTTGTTCTTCACTGATAGCACTAGTCAACACGATTTTTCCTCAAGGAACAAAACCAACTTTTTATTAAAGATTTGGGGCTTAGAAATGGTTTGATGATATTTTTTTTTTTTTTCTATGGCAGAACTTTTTTTTGAAGAATTTTTGAAAACTGGTATTTTTTTTGTAAGCTTTTTTCAGAGGTAGCGCTTGTTTTTTTCACATAACTCAAGTATCTTTCATCTGGTTGTTAAGAACTTTAATATTTTGAAAAGATAATTAAAACATCTAAAAGATAAGCTCAAACATTTTGTGATTTCAGCTTACCGTCTGGTAAATATAAAGCATTGAAATGCAAAAATAATGATTTTTGTGCGGTATTATTTACGAAATTTTGACTTTAAAAACTCAGGAAAAGTCGAAAAAAAATTATATCCTGTGTTTTCTATTTTTTTGTGTAGAGGTGCATTAATTTGGCGTCGTTTAAGGTATCGCTCATTAAAATCTATGGAGAGACTTTGGAGCTAAAATTCGTTAACCAAACCTAAAAAATGGAAAAAAAAAAGGACAAAAAATACCTTTTTGAAGGTTGCGGGCCGACTTTTTCGACTTTTCCTGAGTTTTTAAAGTTAAAATTTCGTAAATAATACCGCACAAAAATCATTATTTTTGCATTTCAATGCTTTATATTTCCCAGACGGTAAGCTGAAATCACAAAATGTTTGAGCTTATCTTTTAGCTGTTTTAATTATCTTTTCAAAATATTAAGGTTCTTAACAACCAGATGAAAGATACTTGAGTTATGTGAAAAAAACAAGCGCTACGTCTGAAAAAAGCTTAACAAAAAAAATACCAGTTTTCAAAAATTCTTCAAAAAAAGTTCTGCCATAGAAAAAAATCCATAATTCTTTAAAAAAATTTAAATCCCCATATCTATCAGAAAAAGTCGGTTTGGATCCTTGAGGAAAAAAAAAGTTCGATTTTGTCGAGTAGTGTAGTTAGCTAATGCCTCTAGCCTAAATTGGTACACATTTGTTTGTATAATATGCAATTAGTCAAAACTTATGAGGCAAAAACAAAACTATGTCCACAACCGGGCCCTCTTCCTTACCTAGCCATGGCTCGACACAAACAGCGGAGTGTCAGCGCATCCACGTTGATCGACAACAATAATCAAACTGATACACACAGAGCCAACGAATCATGGTTCTCCACAAATAGCGGTGCGTCAGCACATCCGGAAAATGAAATAGTCTTAAGCAACGCACGCAATTATTAATACTAAGAACTCTCGATCAACAACTGCATTATTTCGCAATCGCAAAACCCCATTTCAAAACCCCAATTCCCAACTGCAGCCGCACCTACCGCGATGATATCTCATCAAAAACACACTGACCCACTAGCCCATTGTCAACGAAGCACCAAGCTTCGCCCCCTTTCCACTCCCCACAATTATTGTCACAAAATAATCATAAGTTAGCAATAATTAATTATTTCCGGGTCGAAGACAGACCACGGAAAATCACGGTCTCAGGTGCGATCAGCTGCATAAAAAGGACAAGATCAGACGAAAAAGTAGGCAGGCTATCATCCCGAACACAAGACACTGCACTAAGCAGTCAGAGACTCAGGACACTACACTACGCAGTCCACCAGCCCACAACATAATCAGCGAGACCAGCAAGTCTAGAAACGTTAACAATTAAGCGAATAAAGACAGTAAACAATAAACCAACAACCACAAAACTACTGCGTCATCTTCTTCCCACCTTGCCTACTGCATTTAAAACCAGCCATGAACCTGAAGTTCCCATCCATCTACAAATTTTCTTGTAGCGGACCCTGGACAGACTGATGCATATCTCAGCCTGAAATAGGTACGTTACAATGGTAAATATTCGATATAAAAATAACCTCCATGAACAGCGATCAATCAAGAATTGTCTTACAAAAACTAGCGGTCGAAAATGTTTTTTAATGGAATTTCAAAGTAAAAAAATGTAAACATAATCATTGTCCATTTTGAATAAATGAGAAATTGTCACACTTTTATATGATTTTTGACATTGTAGTGTAAGATTAATCGAAATATGTTTAATTTTTAACTATGGGAAGTTGCAGGAGCTGTTAGATTTATATTTCCGGATTTTTATACCCGTACCCGAAAAATGTAAATATTTTTTTTTAATTATAAAATTCTAAAAAAATCATAAGCTCAAAAATGTCTATACTGACTGAGTACGGGTATAAGTAGAGTCGCGTCCCCAGAAGCGACTTCTCGTTAAAATGAATTTTAAGGAGAATTTTTAAAGTAATGCAGGTACTAGCCCAGATGGCTACCGGTATTTTTTTGATTTTTTGTAGAAATTAGATTATAGAACAAAAAAAACATTCCTCCTTTCAAAGAAAATTTACAGGTTTCATTTAAAAAAAAAAATTTTAAATTAAAAAAATTTTTGAACCTGTGCTTAAAGTCAATAGATTTTTATAGACCGCAAATTATAAAGAATTAAGGTGCAAAAAGTTTTTGTCGGTCAATTATGTTTCACATTAAAAAATTTTTCTATTGATATTTTTTTAATTCCCTTTAAAAAAACCATATCCGACCGAGAAATAGTTTTGGGACCTAAATTCTTTATAGTTCGCGATATATTGACTTTTTTTGGGTTTTCGAGCATCGGTTCGAAAGTAATAAAAACAAAACAAAAATTTAACTAGTCACATTGCACTAAAATTTTATATATTTCACGGTCTATCAACACCTTAGAATCCCTTAATATAACTTTTCTATACCGGACCGACATAAGATTAAAAAAATTTGGATTTTCAGCACACACTCGTAACCATATTAGGGTCGGAGAGGAGACTTTTGGAGAATGGAGGAAAACCAACCTCAGAATACGGATTGTACTTTAACACCACAATCCGAGGTCTCACTATTAAAAAGTAAGAGGTTCAAATTTAAAAAAATTAACTCCGAAAGAGGATGATGAAGGGGAGAGGTTCGGTTGTGGAAATAGTTTTCTTTTTGCCTCATAACTGTTGAACAATTGCATATTATACAAACACTAGATGTATTAGCTAATTACACTACTCGACAAAACAGAACTTTTTTTAAAGAATTTTTATAGTCTGGTATTTGTTATACCCGTACTCAAAAAAGAGTTAAGGGGTATATTAGATTTGTGGTAAAAGTGGATGTGTGTAACACAGTGAAGGAAAATTTTCCGACTCCATAAAGTATATATATTCTTGATCAGCATCAATAGCCGAGTCGATTAAGCCATGCTACAAGTGTATTTCAAAATTTCGCCCGCCCCCTTCCGCCGCGCAAAGGACGAAAATCTGTGGCAGGCACAATTTTGAAGATACGATAAAACTAAAAACGCAGTATTGTAGAGAATGCCCATATCTACCAGATTGCCGAATCTAAATCAGATCGGATTATAATTATAGCGACAATGAAGAAATTAATTTTCAGTTGCTTCCCCCGCCCACTCCCGCAAGAGAAACGATACTCTATCTCCTTCTCGCTCGCACACTCTGCCGCGTTCAGTGCGCGAGCAACCCCTAGCGAAAGAGATGTAGAATATGAATGGTACATCTATAATCTACATGTTAGATGTAAAATATACATTGTAGATGTAGATAACAGATGTAGCAAAAAAATGTAAAATGTAAAATTTTTTTTTTTTTTATTTTAAAAAATCCTTCTCAAAAATGTATATGATGACTGAGTACGGGTATAAGTAGAGTCGCGTCCCCAGAAGCGACTCACACGTTCCTTCTCGTTTTTTTTAAGAAATATTTCTCCATTGCTCTGTCTAGATGGGTTTGACAACTGCATTGTGCAAAAGTACTTTGTACTCCATTTTTAGTGTTGAACGGGTGTTTATTAGCCAATGTAGGTTACTAGCTTTAAATTTAAGTAGATTTCTCTTCGATTCGATGTGTTTACGCCAAGCAATCTTTCTATCCAGATGAACGCTAAGGAATGTTACTTCGGTGGTTTGTGGAATGTTGATGTTCTTCAGATGTAATGGTGGGCAGAGTTTGTCTGTTTCGAGCAGAGGCCAGTAGCGTCGTATGCACTGGGCATATGATACAATTTTGGGCAGCGCAGTCGGCACACGTACAGCCTACAAGCTTCGTGTGGCTCGGCACACAATTGCTTATACTTTTGCTCGTTTATGTGTATGCGCCAAGGCGCCAAGGCCAAGCGATGAGATGATAAATGTTTTGTTGCTCTTGTTGGGCACTTGGAGTGACTTAGTATGTCAGTATCATCAGCAAATGTCGAAATTGTTGTTAGGCTGCTTGTCGGTAGAACCGCTTTGAAGATGATATACAGTGTCGGTACAAGCACGCTGCCATGGGGTACACCACCTTCAATTGGATGATATTCAGAGAGTTGCATCGTACTTCGAAACTTTTTTGCTGTAGGTATGAGACTCCAATATTCCATGGATGGTCTGTGGAAGTAATTTTTTGATTTTGTGAATTAAGCCGTCTAACCAAACGCGGTCGAAAGCCTGGGCGACATCCAGAAAAACAGCGGAGCAATACTCCCGTCTTTCAAATGCATTTCGTATCTCAGAGGTTATACGATTTAATTGTTCAATGGCTCCGTGTTTTTCGCGAAATCTAAATTGGTGAGTCGGGATGGCACCGTTGATGTGTAGGTGTTGTTTGGTACGATTCAGGAGCAGCTTTTCAAATATCTTTGATAGGCAAGGCAGTAGGCTGATAGGTCTATATGATGATGGCTTGGACTTGTCTTTTCCGGCTTTATGGATGATTTTGATGACTGATTTGCTCTATTCTTGAGGATAATAGCCCCATTTTATCATGCTGTTGAATATCGCAGTAGGGAAATACCCTGCACAGCTCGGCAATTCTATGTTCATTTTAGGGGAGATGAAATCGTGGCCCGGAGCTTTCTTTTGATTTGAGATTTGGTCTTTAATAACCCTTCTGACTTCTCCTGATTGGAATATGATAGGCGGAGTAGCTTCGGGATTGCTGGTTGGTGGGAGCACAAAGCTATTTGTTGCTGGGTGTGGTTTGAAGACGTTTTCTAGATGGACGGACAAAATATTTGGCTTCTCTTTGTTGCTGCGAGCCCACTCTCCTGTTTGAGTACGCAATGGTGATTCACTCTCGATTGGTGGGCAAACGCCTGATTTAGCTTTCCACAGTGGGAATCGTTTGCTATTTGGGGAGAGTTGCTCCATATAGAATATTTGAGCTCGGTTTTTTTATCTTCTAGGGCTCTGCGTAGTAGGTGGTTGGCTATTTTTAGCCGCTCTTTTATCGCGTAGCAGCTCTTCAATGTGCCTAGAAATACGACTGCTGTTGGAAAGTTTATTAGGTACTAATATTGGTGTTGAGTGTGTTTCCGCCAGGGACATTGAGGATACTAGTGCTTCGACTGACCTATCAATGTCATCTTTACAATAAATGTTTGGGCATCTGTCAATATGAGAACTTATGTACTTTCTGCATTTGAGGCAATCTGTATTGCTAGAAGTTAGAAAGTGTGGGCGTTTCGAAAGCTGTGGGTGGTCGTAAAGGTGAAATAGAATGGGCGAGTGATCCGATGATAAATCTGTTAAGTGATCTACATGAACCTGAGCTTGCAGCACCCTTCGTGTAACGGCAAAATCAATTAAGTCGGGTTGCTTGTTTGGATCTGTGGGCCAATATGTAGGCTTGCCCGGAGAGATAAAGTCTAGCTTGTTTCGTGGCGTTTTTATAGCGTTATGTAGTCGTCTTCCTTTCCGGTTGGTAAGTCTAGATCCCGAATGGGTGTGCTTGGCATTGTAGTCACCAGTAGGTCGAAAAATATAACAAATTCTGTTTCGGAAATGCAGAAGCGCGGTGGGCAGTTTACTGCGGCTAGGTTTAGGTAGCCGCTCTGAATTTCAATATGAATTGATGTTGCCTGTAGATAAGGTGTAGCATATGAAGGCAATGGATAATGCCTGTAATGAACTGTAAGAGCTCGTATTTGTGCTGCGAAATGCCATTTGCATTCCAGAAACATATATTTAGACGAGCCATTTAAACAGATTTCTGTTTGATTAGGAGCTCCAGGAGGAGATTTTGATTGCGCATAAGCTCCTGTATCGTTTGTTGTATTGCTACCATTGTCTTTGTTATAGTTACCAGCATAGACTCAATTCCACTGGGCAATTGGGACGGATTTGCATGGGTATGTTGGGCAGTGATTTCTGGGATCTGATTTGATGCCTGATGCTGTATTATTCCTGCTGTGGTTGGTTGAAGTCGGTTTAGAGATTGAGGCGTATGACCCGTTGTTGTAATTTAGCGCCTGATCAAAAGAAACTCCTGGAGTCTTATGGTATATATGGTACGTTTTGTCGGACGGCCGGGTTTCGAGCTGCAGTTATTTGTTGGCTTAAGCGATTTTTCTATTTCTTATAGGCTGGACAACCTCTATAGTTGGCAGTACGGTTTTCTCCACAGTTGCTACATTTTTGTGTCAGATGGGTCGTCCTTATATACGGGGCAGGCCTCAGTGAGATGAATATCACCACAGGCAACGCAGACTGCCCGTAGAGTGCAATAAGTTTGAGTGTGTATATATTCCAGGAAATTTGTGCACTTTCGTTTGTGTGATACATATTAAAGCTGATAGATTGGGTGAACTTCATTTTTACTTATATGCATACTGTCAGCTGAATTTTATCTGATCTATTTGATATTTGATCTACTTATTATGTTCATAGCCATTTTTACTTCGAATTCCTTATCGTTAAGCCCAGCTGTTATCTCACAGCCGGACTGTTGGTTCGATTCCTTTGATAACCACTTGTAATCCTTTGGTACTTTTAAGTTGGTAGGTGTAGTAATTCATTTTTTAATTTTCGACACTGATCGATACTTTTTTTTGGCAATGACTTGTTGTACCCCTTTTTATGGAATTGAAATAGAATGTGTTTGCGACAATTTTATCAGTTTTTTTTTAGACCAGTTCCGCCCAATTTGCCAGACGAACATAAATAGTTGGCGGCCTTAATTTGTTGGGTGATATCATCTTTATTTGGGACACTAAGACTCGCCAATCTATTCGTTGCCAGTTTTCAGTTATTTTGAGTGAGTATTTTTTGTAGCTTGTGGACTGATTTTCTTTTTATAGTCTGAATTAACGCTACGTTAGCGTTTTTCGAACTTATCAGTTGGAAGAGATGACTTGTCGCAGTGGTCTGATAATACCGGGCACTGAGCAATTGCAGTTGTTGTTGTCGTTGTTGTGGTCGAAGACACAGCTTTGAGCGAGGGCATTGTACTAGTTGTTGTTGTTATTAGTAAATCATTGAAATAGAATCTGGGGATCGGCACTGAGCACTCCATGACCCACTTTGCAATCCAGGGGAGAGAGAGCGTGCTCTATTATTCTTTATTAGACGATGATTGGATGATTTTCATGGGCAACACGAGCACAGTTACCCGTGCATACCCTGAAAGTTTTTATTCTGGCTATGATAATGATCCGATCTGATCCAGTTCGGCAATCTGGTAGATATGGTCGTTCTCTACGATACTGCGTTTTTAGTTTAATCGTATCTCTAATATTGTGGATGCCACAGATTTTCGGACTTTGTGAAGGCGGAATTGAACTTGATTCAGTGTGATATCACATGAGTCTGGAAACTAAATTTGGTTTCGCTCTTATAGTCTCTGAGATTTAGGCGCTCATCAACACGGACACCGCTATATCGACTCGGCTATTGATGGTGATCAAGAATATATATACTTTATAGGAACGGAAACGTTACACACATCCATTTTCACCACAAATCTAACTCAATGTATATTCTACATCTCCTCCGCCAGAGGTAGGGGCAGAGTGTGTAAGCGAGTAGGGCTTCAGCGCTGAAAGGGTCAGGGTAAACAACTTAAAATTAATTTCTTCATTCTGGATATAATAATGATCCGATCTGTACCAGATTCGTCAATCTGATAGAATTGGTCATTCTTTGCGATACTAATGATACTGATATGAGTCACAAGAGTCTGGAAGCAAAATTTGGTTGCTCTAGCTCTAGCTCTCTGAGAACTAATTACTCATCAAGTCGGACAGACGGACGGGCAAAAAAAAATATAGCCAGGGTCGGAAATTTTTCCTGCTGTGCGTTGCACACATCACTTTGACCAAAAATCGAATATACCCCTTAACTCTTCGAATACCGGGTATAAAAAGTATACCTTGGTCACTAAAATGGCTTTCGGGATTTACCAATATGCTTCGGAAAAGATTTAGTTACGGTTTTGTTTAACAGCTTTGCTTGTTTGGCTTTTGTGTATTGTGTAGCTTGAAAAGACCAAATTGGTTACCTCTTTTGACATACTCATATCACAATGGAATCGACGGACCGGAACCAGCCTAAGTGTGTCGGGTTTTTGATGATCTCGACTGCCGTCTCAACTTAACTTAACATACTCATTCACTAATATAGCAGTACAGAGCGTACCAATTCATTATATAAATTAATGGAAATGAAAATACATACTTTTGAAAACAGTCGCGGATCAATTTATAGTTTTTTGTAATCTTATTGACGAGTGCTCCCAAACAGGATACACAACTGGTTACTTCTGCTTGGTTTCGCGAAACAACCAAGAGCATTAAATGCTCTTCCAAAGAAGCCAAAAAAGACTCGCTAGCATTATTAACAAGAGGCACCACTTTTTCGAGAATATCTGCAACAGCACATATGAATTTTGCAGCTGTGGCTGAATGACATTTAATATTTAGATAAGGCTCAATAGTCATTGCATGCCGAACCAAGAGCTGTGGTCGCACTTTTGCTAGTAAATGAAGTGTGGTTATGCAACCGAGCATTCGCGCATTATCAGTGTCCTCTAATTCAATCAAACGGTCTATAAGCCCATCAGCTAATTGCTGACATGACAGCACAATTTCTTGCGGTGGTTCAGTATTTTTTTTTACAGGTTCTTGGATACTTCCGTCATTTTTCAGCATATCTTTAGGTTTGAAAATCTGAAAGAAAAAATTTGTTATAAGTTTTTGAGATATTTTATTTACTAATAGTACGTACACTCATTAAAAGCCCCTCTAACCATATAGTTCCAGTATCATGAGCTGTGTTTACCACGTCTATAATCTGATTAATTTTCCGTTGTATGCCGTGCTAAATATAAATATAAACACAGAAAGCAAAGATAGTTAAACATTCATTAAATTTTTATATATTTTTACTGACTTTATCATTTTTCATACACGGTGTGAACCACATTTTCATAAACACCTCGGTAACAAGCTTTTGAATGCCTTCCTCATCGTTAACGCGACGAATCATTTTAACACAAATTTCGGGAATTTTAGCAAAGTCTGGATATTCTATACAAATATCACGCAAAATTTTAATAACTCTCTTTCTAACGGAGACTCCAGTATCCTAAAACGTAATGAAAAAAAAAAATTATTTATGTTAAATTTTTTCTTATGGTACAAATAAGAAATAAGAATCTCGTTAAATTTTTGGAACAGTATGTTTCGCATGATTATATTAGAGCAATATTCGAATATACGGTACATTCATGCAGGCTATATTAAAATATTATTTATATTTTTATACAGATATTTGACCAGTGTTCGGCTATCACTTTCGCCAAAACTCTCCGATTTACTTTAACAATCTGAAAAATTGGTGCTCTCATTTTCGAAAAAAGGAAAATCGTTCCACTTTCAAAATGGAACCATTTTATACTACAAAACAATTCTAACTAAAAATTAAAAAAAAAAAAAAAAATACATTGACATTTATTTGACAGATTACACTACCCGACACGATTTTACCTCAAGGAACAAAACCAACTTTTTCTTAAAGATTTGGGTCTTAGAAATGGTTTGGGATATTTTTTTGTTCTATGGCAGAACTTTTTTTTAAAGAACTTTTGAAAACTGGTATTTTTTCAGAGGTAGCGCTTGTTTTTTTCACATAAATTTTGACTTTAAAAACTCAGGAAAAGTTGAAAAAAAACTATGGAGAGACTGGAGCTAAAATTCGTTAAGCAAATCTATGAAATGAATAAATTTAACAAAAAGTATCTTTTGGAAGGTTGCGGGCCCAACTGCCATTGGGAACAAAGCAAACGAAAAAGGGTTGTACATTTGGTACCTGATCGCGTTCCTTTGGTCTGAAATGTTGTTGACAGTTACATTTTTCGTTATCTGAGGATACCTATTCAGGTGAAATGTTTCCTTTATATTCTCACAAGTGCAGGTCCCAACAAATTGGATCTCGTCGCGTCTACCTAATCATAGTCATGGATATATAACTCTTTGCCTTAGTGTAGTTCTGACTTCCCTCAGAATACGATCGTGTGTTTACCAAAACATCTTACAATCAATTAAAATCAATTGTCATGGATACCTCTGGCCGATCATTTTCATGTGCTTTCCAAGCAGACTCATTTTTCTACATATGTGGTAAGTACATGATGATCAACGAAATAAAAATCGCTTATACCGAAACTCTCCAAAACAGTATGAAGAAAACTTTAAAATCAAACCCGAAAGTTTTGTTGAAGATTGGGTATCAAGCTGTATATGTCAAATGTGTAGATTGAATTTAACAGCATATCATTACGACGAAAAATTAGTAACTCTAATCCACAAACTATTAACTTTACCCAAAATACGAAGCATTATTATTTTCCTTACAATTTTTTTTAGAAAACAATTTAAATTTGGTATTCCAATGATGTGGAAAAAAAAGATATTCACGGCTCCGAATGTTTCTTTTGTTCAGTAAAGAAAACTGGAAAAAATCTGGTTTCGGCTTTACCCTTCCTGCTCGTCCTTCCTACTGCCCCTAAAACGCAAAAAACGAGAGGTATCTTCCTTGCGAATGGAAGCAATAACTATTCAGGAGAATGGAAATTTTGAATTCCTATTTCACAGGAACAATTGAACGATTTGGTGAGGAACCTGGATCTTCCTAAATATAAAGCCGTATTTCTTCGATCTTTTTTAAAGGATTCCGGCTTATTAAAGGAAAATGTCAGCATAACCCATTTCCGGACGCGTCATTTGGCTCACGCACAATTTTAAACGACGAATATGAGCATTTTCCACGACATTTTTGGTTTGTTCAAGGAACTGGGTGAATCTTACGCCCCAACAAATTGAAGGTTATTTGTTGACAGCAGCAAGGAAAGTTTAAAGGCTGTTTTGCTACATAATAGAAACCAAAAGCCGTCTGTTTCCATTGCACATGCTGTTAATATGAAGGAAACATATCAAACAATGGCTAAATTGTTTGAAAATATTAAATATAAAGAACACCAGTGGAAGGTCGCATGGGACATAAAAGTCGTAGCCATGTTAACAGGATTGCAAGGTGGTTACACAAAATACAGCTACTTCCTGTGCCAATGGGATAGTAGAGCGAGAACTGAGCATTACTCAAGAAAACTCTGGCCAAGACGGGAGGAACATACTTTGGAAAATTACAACATACAGAATTCAGCTCTCGTGAAGTTTAAAGACTTTATTTTACCAGCAATACATATTAAGCTGGGACTAATGAAAAATTTTGTTAAAGTACTGGATAAGGAAGGCGAATCAATGCGTTACCTAAAAGCTGTTTTCCACGTCTATCGCTGGAAAAAGTGTAAGGAATATTTGATGGTCCCCAAATAAAAAAAACTGCTAAAATATGGTATATTGAAATATGATTAGGTAGACGCGACGAGATCAAATTTGTGTGGACCTGCACTTGTGAGAATATAAAGGAAACATTTCACCTGAATAGGTATCCTACCTCAGATAACGGAAAAAGTAACTGTCAACAACATTTCATACCAAAGGAACGCGATCACCTACACACAAAAAAGAGGACACGGGATATAATTTTTTTTCGACTTTTCCTGAGTTTTTATACCCGTACTCAAAAAAGAGTTAAGGGGTATATTAGATTTGTGGTAAAAGTGAATGTGTGTAACACAGAGAAGGAAAATTTTCCGACCCCATAAAGTATATATATTCTTGATCAGCATCAATAGCCGAGTCGATAGAGCCATGTCTGTCTGTCCGTCCGTCTGTCTGTCTTGTTGAGCGCCTGGATCTCAGAGACTATAAAAGCTAGGGCAACCAAATTTGGTTTCCAGACTCATGTGATATCACACTGCTACAAGTGTATTTCAAAATTTTGCCCCACCCCATTCCGCCCCCACAAAGGACGAAAATCTGTGGCAGGCACAATTTTAAAGATACGATAAAACTAAAAACGCAGTGTTGCCCATATCTACCAGACTGCCGAATCTGAATTAGATCGGGTCACAATTATAGCCAGAATGAAGAAATTAATTTTCAGTTGCTTCCCCAGCCCCCTTCTGCCAACAACAACACTACTCATTCTCTTTCTCGCTCGCACACTCTGCCGCGTTCAGTGCGCGAGCAACCCCTAGCGGAGGAGATGTAGAATCTAAATGGTACATGTATAATCTACATGTTATATGTCAAATATACATTTTAGATGTAGATGTAGATAACAGATGTAGCAAAAAAAAAATGTAAAATGTACAATTTTTTTTTAATTCTAAAATTCCAAAAAAATCATGCTCCAAAATGTAAACACTGACTGAGTACGGGTATAAGTAGAGTCGCGTCCCCAGAAGCGACTCACACGTTCCTTCTCGTTTAAGCTAAAATTTCGTAAAAAATACCGCACAAAAATCATAATTTTTGCATTTTAATGCTTTATATTTCCCAGACGGTAAGCTAAAATCACAAAGTGTTTGGGCTTATCTTCTAGCTGTTTTAATTATCTTTTTAAAATAGCAAAGTTCTTAACAACCAGATGAAAAAAACTAGAGTTATGTGAAAAAAACAACTTTAAAAAAAAACCAGACTTCCAAAATTCTTCAAAAAAAAGTTCAGCCATAGAAAAAAAAACCATAATTCTTTAAACAAATTTAAAGCCCCATATCTTTCAGAAAATGTTGTTTTGGATCCTTGAGGAAACAACACTACCCGACATTCAGGATTTTTCCTGAAGGAACCAAACCAACATTTTCTGCTAGATTTGGGGCTTTGAAATATAACGATTTCAGTCGTTGTATGAAATAAATAAATAAGAGGTGTGTATATAACCATTTTTACGTCGAAAGCATTCAGAGAATTCGGGAAGACTAACCTCCAAATACGTATTTTACTTTAATTCCACAATCTGAGCTCTCACACTTCAAACGTTGTAACTTTTCAAAATTCATCATCTTGGAAAATATTTGTATAAACATCTAAACCATTTTCAACCAGCAGACTTATCCTTGTTAGCCCAGAAATATAAATAGAACTTTACGTATGCTAATTTACTTTGCATATTTTTGTGTGTTTATGATTACTAATTAAGCACACACTTGTGGTCTTATCATAACATGTAAAAATTAAACATATCGATCAAAAAAATTTGGAAATGGGAGCACCTTTGAATTAAAACGGATCGCACAAGTAAGTGAAACAGCCCCTGAATATACATTATTTCTTATTGTTTACACATCTCACCAATATTCGAGTCGATAGCATATCGTAATACTGATCAATTAATTCTTGATTGCTGAGTACAAATTTTCCAACCAAATCTACAGCAGCTTCGCGTACCGAGATAGCCGTATCTAAGAATTTCTGGTTAACACCCATTTGCATATCTTTTCGTTTCAATACCAATGGATCCACTTCCACAATGTTAGCGAGACATTTCATTGCACGGGTCCTTACTGCTATGGACGGTTCACTGTTAGAAATTTAAAATGCATTGTGATTTAAATCTGATAGAGATAGAACACGACATACTCACTTAACAACTAAAATAATTTTTTTTAAGCATCCATCAAATGACTGACTAAAGGGCCGTTTAGTAGCTAAATATTGCGCTATTAGCTGTGCATTATTATAATCTATGTAAGTCTTAATTTGCTGGTGTGATGTGTGATGTTGTTCGCCAGAAACCGAATATGGCTTTATTTTACTGATTAAATATTGTTTTCGTTCCTCCAAAACGTTAAAAATTTCAAGATTGAGTTCATAGTCAATCAAATCAATAGACGGATTTTCATTTTTTTTCGTGTCTTCGGTGTAATTTTCTTCGCACGATTCAGAATCTGATGTATCCAAGTATTCACCTTAAAGTAAATAATTTAATTATTTTTTATCAACTATTATAATAGTTTTTGGAATATACAATTATAAAAATATTTTGTAAGTTTAGAAATTCGAAAGCTGGGGATAGAGTATTCGTCATAAAAACAAGGTGTTCGAATGAAAACATGACCATTCCAACCATGACACCCAACCATCAATTTATTTATTTCGTTACTAAATGGTTTTGAGAAAAACTAGATTTTCTAGTTTTTCCGTTGCGGAAAATTTGAATATTGTTCCATTGTTAGAAAATGATTCATTTATGCAGAAAGTTTAATATTTTTATAAATTTGTTTGCATTGTACAATTTGTAAAAATTGATGGAGTTTTGAAACAAAAAAAATGGTGGGGTTTTTTCCATTTATTTCTAAAATTAAATTAAACAACGCACAAAAAAATGTGTTTGAAGGAATATTCAAGATATTTCAGTGTAATCACTAACGTCCGCAATCGAAGAAAGATAGTCGGTGAATGGGAATAGATAAGTCCATGACAGCGTATATTAATTTGAATTGAAGCCTCTTTATGTCCAAGTAGACTGCATGCAATTTAAAAGTTCATGTGAACATACCTGTCTTCCGTTTATTTCTGCTTTTTGATTTTCTCAATGCGAAGCCTTTTTCTCCATCTTTTATTCGACGTCTTTGATAAATAACATCTCGGTACCATTGAGCCAAATAAAAGTGTCGTGCATAGTCCCAAATTAAATTTTCTTCTTGAGCATTTACAGCTAGAAAATCAAGAAGAATCTTTTGCAGAAATTCCGTTCTTTGCTCTTCTGGGTGTAGTTCAATTTTTGTCTGTGAGGTATATAACATAAATGTATAAGTGATAGCAAAAAAAACTACAAATATAAGTACATACATTACTGTTGGATAAATCTCCCTCTTTTTCTTGTTCTACTTTTATTGATTTAATCATTGAATCAATTATATTAACTTTACATCGAGACTCAACTGTGTCTTTGCGTAGACGAGCTGCTACTATACCAAGGTAATCTAAGGATACTAAGCGAATGCTCTGCTCTATACCCTTATCAGATACATATCGAACAAGCATAGTTCCCAGTAGTGAAAGCAATAATTCAGATGCGGGCCATTCGGGCTTGTTGACAGTGGCCAGCAGATCATGGATAAAGTTTTCAAAGAGAGGTCGAAAATCTGTTTCATTAGACCGTGACTTGCATTTGTTTAAAAAAGTTGTTAAGAAATTGCCACCAATACTGACAGCTACATCATACTTTTTTAAAACCAATATGTCTTTGTTAGGTTTTACTATTTTCTTAGAAAAATCATCATCATTATCAACAATCAGTTGAAATGTAGTAGTCGTTCTTCCATTATCACAAAGCGAGTCTGGTAAAATTGTAGCACATTGAATTAATTGTAGCACAAGTGCTGTAACCATTTGAATATTTCCGCCATTATTTGTAAGTTTATAGGGTCGAAGGTTTTTCTTGGATGAAGGCAAACGATCAATCGAAGACAATATGTCTCCTAAGATACTGTTCCTTATTTTATCGTATCTTTCTTTCCGAAATATCTAAAATATACAAAATAGATGTCTTTAATATAAATGAGCTATTTTTTAGGCGATTTTATCTTAACATGTAATATAAAGTGTTTTTTTCTCAAAATAAATTAATAAATAGTGTACAATTTTAAAATTAAAATTATTATTTTTTAAACGATCTTATATACCTACGGTATTTCATTTCTTTTCATTACTTACAGTGGTTACCAGTTCCAAGCACACAAATTGCAATGTTTCAATATTGTCTACAAAGAATGGTTCAATAGCAAGCGTCGATAACGGTAAAACTATAGTATCGACAAAAATACATTTATCAAAAAGAGCCACAAAAACCTTTAATAGCTCAACTGTTTTAGAGTAAAAAAGCTGTAGGTTTCGGTGATGTCCTTGATGTGACTTAATTTTTTTGCGGTGAGTAGTTTTCTTCATACTCTTAACTGTATACACAGGATCATGAGAAGGAAATATTGTTTCGCGCAGTTGAAATTGGGCAAATTTGATAATATGTGAAATGTTGTCCTCTTGTAAAAACTTAAGATCGCTCACTGTCGAATATATATTGCAAATAAGTAGGCAAGCATCCATTGCATTTAAAATTTTGTCTATTACTTCATCATCTACAATTTCATCTTCGTCTTCCTGAAATTAGTTATAAAATCAAAATAAATAAATTATAAATATTATAATACATACTGGTCCGGCAAAATAGTTTCTGGCTAAATAAACGTTACGCATAGCGTAATTTATAAGAAGAGTCAACTTGTTTTTCGGAATGGAGTCTAAGGCTTGTTTAGCTTTTAACTTGGCAACATCATTGCTCATCGTATTAAGAAGTTTTGGGGAAATGCATTCAATATTTTCGTCAACATTCTCTGCAAATGTAAAGAAATTGGAAAATATTTGTATAGAAAATAGATAAATTAATTTAATTAGGCAGCATGGTATTTCTTTAGTATAGGTGGGGATAATTAATAAAATTATGCAAAATTTTGCTTGCAAATATCAAGCTGTTAGGTGTATTATTTAGTTAGTTTTTTAATTTAAGACTATAAAGGTAACCTTGATTAACTCAGTTTGGTTGCGAGAGCATCTTTGCTTTACAATTAAATTTTGTAAGTGTAACTGACTGACGCAATTTGTCCGCTTCGAACCAAACTTGATCGATTTGGGGCTTTAAATATGCTTAGTAAACATTTTTTTTTCTAATGCATAATTTTTTTTTAATTTCTTTTTTAAGCGTTCTTCAAAAGTGGCGATGATTTTTTCACATAACTTAACTATTTTACATTTGGTTGTAATTAATTTGCCATTCTGAAAATCTTTGAAATGAAGCTAAAATAAAACCCCAACCCTTTGCGATTTCAGTTTAGCGTTTGGGAAATAGTAATGCAAAAATTATATATCCTAGGTTATATTTTTTGTATAGATGGCACCTGTAGTGTGCATTAATTTGGCTTCGTTTAAGATATTGCTCATTAAAGCCTATGTAGAGACGGGTGAGCTAAAATTGACAAGAAAATTGTATAGAAAGGATAAAACTTGAAGTTTAATGTTACCTAAGATTTTATATGAACTTTTAGCTGCATCTATTCTTAACAAAATAAGCTATTAAGAAATAAAATTAATAAGTAAATGTACCCCTTTAATATATCAGAAAGCAATTATGTTTACTTGGTATGTACGAATAATTGCGCATCCAAGTCAGGGTACTCCGAGAACAGGCAATCCAAAACTTTAACTTATGCCGAAAAACGGAGCGCAGAATGCCACCAAGATGTCCAGCCCTTCCGACCAACGGCTGAAAAAGATTGAGGTCTCGATGGTGCTCCCCAACTTCAGCAAAGAAGCGCCGAAGGAAGCCCCTCAGTTTAAAAGGCAGCGCTCACAGGAGACCCCTGGGCCAGCTCCGAAGAGCGAACGTTCGTTCAATCTCTTTCGTAGTGATCAGACGTGTTTTTGTTTGCGCTCCAAATTTTCTTTTCATTTAACTTAAACAGTCGGTGTTTTTATATTTAAATTAACTGTCCTACTAACTAAATTTACCGCGGAGGCATGCCTAATAATTGTATAAAAATACAACTTATTTGATTAATTTTGTGCGTCGGTTAGTCGTGTGTTTATGTTGTTGCTTTTCATTACATTTATCCGCTCTTTGTCGTAGTTTTTGCCGTCTATCACTCTCTCTATCACCTAACTCTCGATAACTGTTCTTTCTCTCTCGATCTTGTAACTTTCTGTGCAGTAACGCTCTCACTTATAAGCTGTTGCTGCAACCACTCTCCTCTCTAATTTTATTTCTACCAATTTCGCTTTAAGCGAAAGCTGCTATTTGTTTTGAATTTTTTTTTTTTTGAATAAAAAAAATTAAAAGACATGGAATTTGCTGTCGTATGCGCCAAAAAAAACCTGCAAGAATCAGATCACCCATGACAAGCCCAACATCCCTTGCTGGCTTTGCGAAAGCGTAGTGAACGCAATATGTGTAGGGATCTCGGGCAGTGTAAGAGATACCATTTCCCAAAATAACGGCCGTCATTATAGCTGAGAGGATACGGTGCTGCGAAAAAAGACATGCGTTCGTTCATGAGGCAGACGCGGAGTGGCTTCAAAGAGATGATCGTAGGCTTTAAACAGTAATATGATCGGCTCTTGGCCATGGACACTTAGTTCAGTAGTTTACAGTTGCTAGCTGAGTCTCCGAGGCGCAAGAAGTGTCTGCCGGCATCCGAAAAACTTACTCCGACAACTCCCTTAGTGCAGCAGTTTACGTTTACTACTCCAAAGGCAACGATCGCTGCTGGTGTTGCAGATTCGGGAGCCGAATGCGTCACTTCGGAAAGTATACAGGTAGACATGTCTGTAGCGTCCGTGTCCGTCGAGTCCGCACCCAACTCCTTAATTATCCCATCAGTTTCGTTCCCACCAGCTAATAGATGTCCAGGACCACCGGATACTGGCATCACAGGTACTAGGCCTGTGGTGCCAAAACCACTGGTCGGAGTCCCACAAAAGCGACAAGTTTTTCTCGCGGCTAGCCCCTGACCACACATCCAATGATGTAACCGCTTTTATACAAAGCAAAATAAAAGCCGTCGCTTAAAGGTGGAAAAATTTAACTTTTCTTACACCAGAAGATATCATTCTTCAAGAAAAGCGTCTCTCCGACTCAATTTGAAACCATTTGTGGCGCAAAGTTTTCGCCGGAGCATTTGGAGGTTAAAGACTTTAAGGCTAAAAAAAAGAATAGGCCCCCATTACTATTCCTAGTAGTCAGACCAGTGCTTCATCTCCACCCTCATCTTCCACATCTACTTCTACCCATTCAAAAAACTAACTTCCTCTCTTTTAGTTACCTACCAGAATGCTAGAGGCTTTCTTAGTAAGTTCAGTACTCTTTTTCTTGAGCGTCGCGCATTCTCGTCCCACGTTATTGTGTTAATCGAGACCTGGTTAAAGCCGGATATCCTTAGTTCCGAAGTTTTGGCAGGTCGGTACACAATTTTTAGAAATGACCGTTCGTCTCGACGTGGAGGTGGGTTCCTCATTACAGTGGACTTCCGACTTCCTACTATCGATCAGTTGCGAAATACCTCGAAAATGAAAAAAATTAATTACTACCTACCTTACCTACCAACTTAAAAGTAGCAAAGGATTAAAAGTGGTTATCAAAGGAATCGAACCAACAGTCCCAATCAATGAGATAATAGATGGACTTAACGATAAGGGCTTCGAAGTCAAAATGGCTATGAACATAATAAATAGAAATAAAATAACTCAGCCAATGTTCAAAGTAGAACTGACACCTGAAAGTATGCATATAAGTAAACATGAAGTTCACTCTATATACAAGCTACTACTGCACTACTACTATCTACTGCACCGTAGGATCACCACACAAACGAAATGGAGCGGTCCGATGCACAAATTGTCAGGAATATGGGCACACGGAAACTTATTTCACTCTACGGGCAGTCTGCGTTGCCTGTGGTGATGTTCATCTCACTGAGGTCTGCCCCATAAATAAGGACCCATCTGACACAAAAATTTAGCAACTGTGGAGGAAACCGTACTGCCAACTATAGAGGTTGTCCAGCCTATAAGAAATAGAAAAATCGCTTAAGCCAACAAATAACTGCAGCTCGAAACCCGGCCGTCCGACAAAACTTGCCAAATATACCATAAGACTCCAGGAGTTTCTTTTGATCAGGCGCTAAATTACAACAACGGGTCATACGCCTCAATCTCTAAACCGACTTCAACCAACCACAGCAGGAATAATACAGCATCAGGCATTAAATCAGATCCCAGAAATCACTGCCCAACATACCCATGCAAATCCGTCCCAATTGCCCAGTGGAATTGAGTCTATGCTGGTAACTATAACAAAGACAATGGTAGCAATACAACAAACGATACAGGAGCTTATGCGCAATCAAAATCTCCTCCTGGAGCTCCTAATCAAACAGAAATCTGTTTAAATGGCTCGTCTAAATATATGTTTCTGGAATGCAAATGGCATTTCGCAGCACAAATACGAGCTCTTACAGTTCATTACAGGCATTATCCATTGCCTTCATATGGTACACCTTATCTACAGGCAACATCAATTCATATTGAAATTCAGAGCGGCTACCTAAACCTAGCCGCAGTAAACTGCCCACCGCGCTTCTGCATTTCCGAAACAGAATTTGTTATATTTTTCGACCTACTGGTGACTACAATGCCAAGCACACCCATTCGGGATCTAGACTTACCAACCCGAAAGGAAGAGGACTATATAACGCTATAAAAACGCAACGAAACAAGCTAGCTTTATCTCTCCGGGCAAGCCTACATATTGGCCCACAGATCCAAACAAGCAACCCGACTTAATTGATTTTGCCGTTACATGAAGTGTGCTGCAAGCTCAGATTCATGTCGATCACTTAACAGATCTATCATCGGATCACTCGCCCATTCTACTTCACCTTTACGACCACCCACAGCTTTCGAAACGCCCACACTTTCTAACTTCTAGCAATACAGATTGCCTCAAATGCAGAAAGTACATAAGTTCTCATATTGACAGATGCCCAAAAATTTATTGTAAAGATGACATTGATAGGTCAGTCGAAGCACTAGTATCCTCAATGTCCCTGGCGGAAACACACTCAACACCAATATTAGTACCTAATAAACTTTCCAACAGCAGTCGTATTTCTAGGCACATTGAAGAGCTGCTACGCGATAAAAGAGCGGCTAAAAATAGCCAACCACCTACTACGCAGAGCCCTAGAAGATAAAAAAACCGAGCTCAAATATTCTATATGGAGCAACTCTCCCCAAACGATTCCCACTGTGGAAAGCTAAATCAGGCGCTTGCCCACCAATCGAGAGTGAATCACCATTGCGTACTCAAACAGGAGAGTGGGCTCGCAGCAACAAAGAGAAGCCAAATATTTTGTCCGTCCATCTAGAAAACGTCTTCAAACCACACCCAGCAACAAATAGCTTTGTGCTCCCACCAACCAGCAATCCCGAAGCTACTCCGCCTATCATATTCCAATCAGGAGAAGTCAGAAGGGTTATTAAAGACCAAATCTCAAATCAAAAGAAAGCTCCGGGCCACGATTTCATCTCCCCTAAAATGAACATAGAATTGCCGAGCTGTGCAGGGTATTTCCCTACTGCGATATTCAACAGCATGATAAAATGGGGCTATTATCCTCAAGAATAGAGCAAATCAGTCATCAAAATGATCCATAAAGCCGGAAAAGACAAGTCCAAGCCATCATCATATAGACCTATCAGCCTACTGCCTTGCCTATCAAAGATATTTGAAAAGCTGCTCCTGAATCGTATCAAACAACACCTACACATCAACGGTGCCATCCCGACTCACCAATTTAGATTTCGCGAAAAACACGGAGCCATTGAACAAGTAAATCGTATAACCTCTGAGATACGAAATGCATTTGAAAGACGGGAGTATTGCTCCGCTGTTTTTCTGGATGTCGCCCAGGCGTTTGGTTAGACGGCTTTATCCTCAAAATCAAAATATTACTTCCACAGAACATCCATGGAATATTGGAGTCATACCAACAGCAAGGAAGCCTCGCAGTACGATGCAAAGATTTCCTCTCTGAATATTATCCAATTGAAGCTGGTGTACCGCAAGGCAGAGTGCTTGGACCGACACTGTATATCATAATCACAGCAGATCTACCGACAAACAGCCTAACAACAACTTCGACATTTGCTAATGATACTGCCATACTAAGTCACTCCAAGTGTCCAACAAGGGCCACGGAACACTTATCGTCTCATCTCGTGGCCTTAGAAAAATGGCTAGCAGACTGGCGAATACGCGTAAACGAGCAAAAGTGCAAGCATGTCACTTTTATGTTAAAAGGACAAATTTGCCCTCCATTACATCTGAACAACATCAGCATTCCACAAACCACCGAAGTAACATACCTTGGTGTTCATCTGGATAGAAGCCTTACTTGGCGTAAACACATCGAAGCGAAAAGAAATCTACTTAAATTTAAAGCTAGTAATCTACATTGGCTAATAAACACCCGTTTAACACTAAAAATGGAGTACAAAGTACTTTTGCACAATGCAGTTGTCAAACCCATCTGGACATACGGCTCCGAGCTATGGGGAAATGCTTGCGTCAGTTAATTAGAAATAATCCAGAGAGCTCAATCGAAGATAATGAAAATATCCAAAAGGACTTAAATGTAGGATCAGTTAAAGATGAAATTGCCAAAGTGAAAGCAAAGTATCAGGCCAAGCTTCAAGCCCATCCTAATAGACTTGCACAGTCATTAACTAGCCATATACGACTCCGGCGAAGAGACCTCCCCACCCAGCAATAATACCTTATATTATATATATTAGATTAAGATTTGCATACTTGTCGTATATCTCTATTAGGGAAGATTCGATAAATAAAATCACGTAAAAAAAAACTTTAGCAACGGCGACAACAAGGCAGCTAGCGTAGAGCTACACGGGACGCACCTAAGACTGGTGTCGTCCTATATGTCGCACGAAGAAAGCGATCCTCCAAGAGAATTAGTTCGCAAGCTAGCTAGTGACAGTGATTGATCGGATATAGGCCTCCTTATAGGCTGCGATGCCAACGCTCACCACATCCAATGGGAGCACGGATACAAATGTAAGGGGTGAGTCACTTTTTAGCTTCATTCTAAACTCTAATTTAATAATTTGAATCGGGGTAACGACCACAATTTCATTATAAAAAACCGACAGGAGGTAATTGACCTCACCTTAGTGTCAGGTCAGACATAGTCAAGAGTTGGAAAGTCCAAGCGGACCACTCCTTCTCTGACCATCGGTATATCGAAACAATACTATCACTCGAGAGCTCAATACCTACTGACACAGTAATCCCAGGAAAACCGTGAAAAGTATAGTACATCAATGGAGGACAAATTCACGGTAGCATGCAATAAAGCCTTCACGGCATCATGCAGTCACCTCATCACCTTAAATCCATTAGGAGCGCAACTCAATTTCAAAATAAAATTAAAGAAATTTACGAAACCTTTAAAAATAAGCAAAATGTTAATGTATTCGATTTAAGAACATAACTTTTGTCAAAACTTTGATGTATAAGTATTAGATTTAAGTAGATAACATCCAAAATGAACTATACATGTGGGTTGGTGTACAGCCGTGTACCCAAAACCTGCAGCAACACTGCAGCACTATGACGATACCCATAGTGACGAGAAGCTACGATGATCCCATCACAATGGAACGACGAGCAGAAGAGAAGAAGTTAAGAAACGACGAAAAAGAAAGAACAACGACGCGAGAATCACAACGACAACGACGTAGAGAGATCTAAAAACACCGAAGAAATAGACTAAGTCTATGACTAACGACGTGAAATTATAATTAATTTACTTAAAACTTAATCAATAAACTAGAAACTTAAATATAAAACCCCATAAGCAAAAGTGGACACGAAAGAAGCTGAAGTGAAAAGTACATTTTTTGTTCCACACAATGCCGTACTTAAACCGATTTGATTAGTGAAAATCGACGCTCGAGCAAGAAAGAGTGCATAGCAAGCAGCATTGCATAAATTTGTGTTCGAGGCTGAGGGAGACAGGAAAAACCGAAAACGACTACGCGAATTTTCTGGCTTCCTCTACGAGGAAAATGATAAAAAGTACCATGCTAAGAAGGAATACCCAATAAATAACTTATCGGCTATTCATGTCAGGACTTGTCCGTGCATGTTTTAAGTAATTGTCGCTCGACGACAAGATGAAACAAACAAAAGTAAAATGTTATAATTGCGGTTTGTGACCTTTATCGAGTAATTGTCAAAACAAAGATAGAGGTCGAAAGTGTTTTAAATGCAATCAATACGGACACATTTCTAAAGATTGCGAATAAAATATAAAAAGTAATGAAACGTCAATAAATACGCGTAATCTGCAGTCACAACCCGATGTTACACACAAAGAAGTCGTATTTGAAAATAAAAAGTGTATCGCCCTTTTTTATCCACGTACTCAAAAAAGAGTTAAGGGGTATATTAGATTTGTGGTAAAAGTAGATGTGTGCAACGCAGAGAAGGAAACGTTTCCGACCCCATAAAGTATATATATTCTTGATCAGCATCAATAGCCGAGTCGATTAAGCCATGTCCGTCTGTCCTTTCGTCTTGTTGGGCGCCTGGATCTCAGAGACTATAAAAGTTAGGGTAACCAAATTTGTTTTCCAGACTCATGTGATATTACACTGCTACAAGTGTATTTCAAAATTTCGCCCCGCCCCCGCAAAGAACGAAAATCTGTGGCAGGCACAATTTTAAAGATACGATAAAACTAAAACTAAAAACAGTATCGTAGAGAAGGCCCATATCTACCAGATTGCCGAATCTGAATCAGATCGGATCATAATTATAGCCAGAATGAAGAAATTAATTTTCAGTTGCTTCCCCCGACCACATCCGACAAGAGATACGCTACTCATTCTCTTTCCGGCTCGCACACTCTGCTGCGTTCAGTATATATTGACTGAGTACGGGTATAAGTAGAGTCGCGTCCCCAGAAGCGACTCACACGTTCCTTCTCGTTTTTGATATGTTTTATCGCGAGATTGACAAGACATTATTGGGAAGCTCTACCATCTTTCTCATTGGTTTTGGCAGCAATCGGGATTCCAATAACATTAAGCCAATTGGACATTTCAAACAAATGGTTCTGATTGACGAAGACGAGTTTACGTAGTACCAATCAGATTTATTGACGTAAAGTTGGTTATAGGAGAGGAACTGTGTTTGCTCGCGGAAATTGTTTTTAATAGAAACGGGCTGTATGTGCGCTTTTGCATTGAACCAGCAACGGTATTTTTGATTCATCGATTCTTAAAAACGATACCTTAAACGACGCCTAATTAATGCGTCTCTCTTGATTTTAACGGATTTTAACGAGTTTTTAAAGTCAAAATTTCGAGAGAGAAAAAAAAAATACCAAAAATTATGAAGTTTTAAAGCTTAATATCTTCCAGTCGTTAATTGCATTTGTCTATGCAACAAGATATAAGATACTTAAGTTATGTGAAAAATAAAAGCACCTCCTCTGGAAAAAAACAGATTTTAAACAATCCTTTAAAAAAAAACTTAACCATAAAAAAAACCATAACACCTGGTGGTGTTTCCTGAAGCGCAACACATGCCATTTGAACGCCTGACAATGGGGACATTCTTTGTCACAAGGACCAATCCGCATTTTCTGATGTGCGGAATATTCAATGTCGTATGCGAATGCGAGTGTAAATTCTCTATGTACTTGTTGGCGTTGTCAGTCATATTCTCTGATAATGTCAATTATGTAGCGGCGCCCACGTCTCCGTTCCAACTATCTTTGCTCATTTCGTACCTCTTCTAGTTGGGATTCATGCAATTGCAGCATGCCCTCACGCATATTTTCGTTTCATTATTTGTTCGACCGTGCAACTGCGCCCCTTCCGTCTTGCTAGCATTTTTCACTGTATAAACACTTAAAATTGACCAAAAACACAAAAAATAGATATCGAGATCGACATTATGTCACAAAACACTCCGAAAACTTAATCAAAGCACTACTTGATCAAACAACACGAAAATCGCTATGAAAAGTTAATGGGTGGTATAAAACGTCATATGCGCAGACATACTTAACATACGACAAAAATGTCATCAAAATCGGTCGAGCCGTTTGGGAGGAGTTCAATCACAAACATCGTGACACGAACTTTATATACAGTTGTGTTCAATGAAATAGTAGTGCCGTCCTCACTACTTTCAAAACTCCCTTTTGAGATATTTCAAGTCTTTCAAATTAAACAAGTTATACCTTTACGGAAAGCCTGGAATGTAAACTTTAAAAAATCAAAGAAACCCCGTTACATTTGCATTCCATCCTCTTTTTTTTCATGACTTTAGACAACTACCCATGATAATTGCTGTTCAATGAAATAGTAGTGCTGGGTTAAAATTAATTTTGTAAATGAAAAAACAAAGCATATTAATTTAAATAAGCCACATAAGCTAAATTTAGATATCGAATAATTTGATGAAATACATTTTTGGACAGCGGCACTTTTGATTTTGGAGCGGTGAAGAAAGCTTTTCTCCCGCCAGAAGAAGAGACCTACGAGTTAGACTAAAAACTTAAGGAGGTATAATGGAATTGAAAACTATGTTTGATGCACTCTCACTCTCAAGTGGTTCAAGGATTATTGGCTCAAATCCTATTGAGGCGTTGGCAAGAGATAAATGACCCATGTTCGGCCGGTGCAAGGTCGCAATGAAAACCAAATTGATTAAAAATTAAATATTAAAGCTCAAGAAACATGAAGAACATGAAATATATGTTTTTATTTTCTTAATTTTGTTTTTTGTAAATTAAAAAAAAAACAACTTATTTTTTATTGAACAGCATATTTCATAGGTATTCGACTTATGTAATGTTAAACAAGAAGATGGAATTCAAATATAGGTATTTCCTCGGTTTTCTAATTCTAACAGTCCAGTCGATTTAAATAGGTATAATTTGTTCAATATCGATAACTGGAAGTGTCTCAAAAAGAGTTTTGAAAGTGATGAGGTGCGGCACTACTGTTTCATTGCACAGAACTGTATATAAATGTATATTCAATTTTTTCATCCATTAAACATGTGAGATATCTAAATAAATCAGCAAATAGTAATTCTATAGAAATTTAACTGTTTTTTTTTAAATAAAATTTAAAAAAATTAAATCTTTAACTATTATGTATAGCGAAAATGACCATTAAACGCTTTTTTTGAAAGCAGGACCACTACAGGAATATGGAGCTTGAAGTCAATAAAATTTAAGATAACAAAGGGATCTGGGATTTTGTCACGAGGTTGGGACCAACAAAGAGTATGCAAATCAGGGTAAAGACGGACAGCTTAACGCAGCGCAGCACTTTAAAAATCTACTCCTGCAGGACAGCCAAGCGATACAGAACTATTTTGCTTTACACCGTAAATATAGAGCTAGACCAGGAAATATCGAATTTGGAATACAGAGAATGTTCCATAAAGTTTTCGGCAAAGCATTATTCACCCGATGCACAAAAAGGCAATGTCACTCATGCAGCGAACTATAGGGGGATATCCTTCCTTCCTTCGACTGTGAAGGTGCTTGCATCCATAGTGCTTTTCCGGCTGAATGGGTAGAAGGTGTACGCAAAGGTGTCTTTAAATTGCACATGGAAACAGCTGCCTGGCAAAAGAAAGGTTCCTCCGAGCACAAAATATAAAATATACATGGGAACATGCAGCGGAGGTATGGGGAGGGATATGAAGCAGCAAAAATAAAAGTCCTGCGATTTTATATTAAAGAAATCTTTAGACTCCCACAAAACACGCCGACGTACGCAATCCATCTGGAAACTGGTCTCTCTGCAGTATTTATATATAAGCTGCAAAAACCTTTCATGCCTGACGATCGACTCCCAAAACTTGCACATTTCGTCAAGGAAATGCTGCTTTACAGAAAATATATATTGAAAGATTGAAAAATAAATATTGAAAGATCGGTTTTAGAGTCGACAACAGAAGGCAAAAATATCAGCAATAGGGCGAACGGAATACAACCCACGCCAACAGATCAGTTCGATTTATCTTTAATACAAATAAAATAAACCACACATTACTACAACTACTACTTTCTTTTTCGATTACAAAACGAGAAGGAACGTGTGAGATGCTTCTGGGCACGCGACTCTACTTATACCCGTACTCAGTCAGTATATACATTTTTGAGCATGATTTTTTTAAATTTAAAAAAAAAAATTTTTAATTTTACATATTTTTGCTACATCTGTTATCTATATCTACAATGTATATTTTACATCTAACATGTAGATTATAGATGTACCATTCATATTCTACATCTCCTCCGCTAGGGGTTGCTCTCGCACTGAACGCGGCAGAGTGTGAGAGCGAGAAAGAGATAGAGTAGCTGATCTCATGCGGGAGTATGCGGGGGAACCAACAGAAAATTAAGTTTGTCATTCTGGCTATAATTATGATCCGATCTGATTCATATTCGGCAATCTGGTAGATATGGGCATTCTCTACGATACTGCGTTTTTAGTTTTAACGTATATTTAAAATTGTGCCTGCCAAAGATTTTCGAAATTTTGAAATACACTTGTAGCAGTGTGATATCACATGAGTCTGGAAACCAAATTTGGTTACCCTAACTCTTATAGTCTCTAATATACCCCTTAACTCTTTTTTGAGTACGGGTACAAAAATTAAGGTTTACCTTTTTATGCAATATTTATTGTAAACACCATGTACTCATGCGACTATATTTTGAGTGAAGCAATGAACATGCGAAATAATAGACAAGAAATAACGAAAATGAGATTGCGTGAATCGCAGTCACAAATCAAGATTTCTAAAAATCTTCTATATACATATGTCATAGATTAGAATAGAATAAGTAATTATATGGTTTATTGAATAAAAAATAATGAGAACGGATCAAGGGAAGTTTTGGTGTGTACCCTTAATATATGTTGTAGAGTTGCTGTAGAGAGCGTGGCGTGCTCTCAGCCGACAATGTCAAAGTGTGGAAAAGGAGAAGAGTGGCAACCCTAGTGCGTCTGACAGCTACTAAAAAAGAAAAGTCAAGATGGCTAGCGAAACTAATAAGAGAGCCGAGTCTCCTACACATATATAAAACAGTATCGTATTAATTCGGGCACTGATAGCTCTATAACGGGCTGGACCGATTTGCATGGTTTTTGATTTTTCTCCGTCCCGAATAGCAGAATATTAAATATAATTATAATAGCGACCACGGCTCGGGAAATTGCGGTTTAAATATTTTGTTTCAGGGTTGTCAAATGTATGCTAACTCACAAATGAAATTAAATAATTGAATATCAGCTACTTTATCAACCAAACGTGCAAGGTTTATTCACATTATGATGGACGTCGTGATTGCTGTGAACAAAAAAATCAAAAGTTTGCGAGCATTGGGCACTGAAATTTACTGGAAAAACGCCTGGATTATGCTGCCTTAATGGCAAAGTGAAATTGTAAATCAATCGTAATTCTTAGTCTGAATAGTACAAGATGGTTTTATTTAATTTGAACGAAAAAAGGAAGAACGGGAATCCGTACTGGAGAGAAAAGCACGAAGCATCTATATGCCTAACGGGATACGGAATGGAAGACGATGAACTGACGATGGCGAAAACGGGAACGGAATAATGGGTATTTTATACCCTTTAATCATTGCATTCTCATGCATCCAACCACAATGTGCACCAGTGATGCGTGACCGGACCGCTATGATGTGGAGACCTATTCAAATATGCAAAAGTTTTCTTTTTCGGTCATTTTTTGGTATTTTTTATACCCATAATTGAAGAGTTAAGGAGTATAGTTTATTTGTGGTAAAAGTGGATGTGTGCAAAGCAGAGAAGGAACCGTTTGCGCCTCATAAAGTATATATGTATATTCTTGATGAGCATCAACAGCCTGACTGTCTGACCGTCTGTCCGTTTTGTTTTTTGCCTAGTTCACAGAGACTATAAGAGCTAGAGCAAGCTACTTTTGTTTCCAGACTCATGTGATATCACATGTATTTCAAAAATTCGCCGCGCCTTTTATCCCCCTCAAGAGACGAAAATCGTTGCCACAGTTTTAAAGATACGATAGAGCTATAAACCTGCATCGATCGGATCATTGTAATAGACAGAAAAAATAAAGTAATTTTCATTTGCTTCCCCCACGTCCTACAGCACGAGACCACGCGTAAAACTTTTTTTTTTAAAACATTATGAAAAAATCCACTTAACTTTTAGATTACTAACCTACAGTAGAATATAACAAAATTTAACATATGCAATTATCGCTTCAAATGAAGGTTTTCTGATCAATTTTATCTAAAAACATAAACAAGGGGTGGTCAAAATAATAAGTACAGCAATTCTACAAAGCCAAAAACTCAAAGCATATCAAAATGTTTTCACTTTTTTCTTATTATTAGCAATCCTACGATATTATCCGATATAGCCACCCTTATTTTCTTCAGCTTTGGCGATTTTTTTTGGCATCCCAGCAATAATTTTGCGCCAAGTCTCTACTGGAATCTCATACCAAATTTTTGGGACAAATTCTCACAATTCTTCGGAGTTTCGAACTGTGCCAACGCGACGTTTTTAGTCTCCCCATAGGTTTTATATTGGGTTTTAGTCAGGAGATTGACTTGGCCAATTCAAAACGTTTACCTTGCCCTCCGTAAA
Organism: Drosophila ambigua; assembly: GCA_018150905.1. Lineage (NCBI taxonomy): Eukaryota > Metazoa > Arthropoda > Insecta > Diptera > Drosophilidae > Drosophila > Drosophila ambigua. Next base: position 25,061 of record JAECWS010000152.1, on the reverse strand, counting down.
CCAAGCCTTGACCAGCCTTGCGGTGTGTTTTGAGTCGTTGTCCTGTTGAAAGACCCACCTCAAGGACATGTTTTCCTTAGCATATGGTTGCATAATGTCAGTCAATATGTTTTTATACCTGAATTTGGTCATAGGATCATTTTTACGATGTATCGGTTCAACACCATGCAAAAAAAAAAACAGCCCCAGGCCATAAGGCAACCGAGGCGGTGGTTAAACATTTTTTTTGTACTGGAAGTCGAATTATTTGCCTTTGGGGCGTCGTACATATCTCTTGTAGTCATTACCAAAAATATTTGGTTTTGTTTTGTCGTTCTATAATATATTAATTGATTTTTTTTGACCCATCTGGCTTAGAGCATGCAAAATTATTTTCGCAAAATTGTTGCCTCATCTCAAAATTTTTGTCTCGGAGTAAGGAACCTTTTTGGGCTATACGTTCTGATAAGTCTGAATATTGAAGCCTACGAGGAACTGTCTGAGATGATATTTCATGTCCAATTTGAGCGGAAATGGCTTTGTAAGACATGAACGCATAATTTTTTGCAAGACTGGCGATGCGGGTGTCCGTTGTTTGTGAAGATTTCTTCTTCATTCTTCGATTTTCAGTAAGAACTCTTAAATTCAAGCCATTCTGATCCAAATATACGGAGCGTCAAAGACTTGTCGCAGTTTTCCGAAAACTTTTCCCTTATTTTTTAAGATTCAAGACAATCTTCATTTCTTCAGCAGAACAATGATTTTTCGGCCCATATAGGGAAATTTTTTTAACTCTCATGTACTTTAATATGCAGGGAGTCAATAAAAACCATGAATCCTTTGACCAAATCCCAATAAAATCCTTAAAAATTAATAAATACCTCCAGTGTACTTATTATTTTGACCACACTAAATATGCACAGCCAGCACAAATTTAAGCTTAGAATTAAATTAAGGGTGCTCACAACTTTAGTTTTTGATTTAAATGTTTGACTAAACTGTAATCTTTAAAACTATAAACAATTGACAGTCATAAACTCAAAAACATTCGAGATATTTCATAAAAAATCAGCACGATGCCTCTGTACTTATTATTTTGACCAGTAGTGTATATATACTTTATGGGGTCGGCAAATTTTCCTTCTCTGCGTTACACACATCCACTTTTACCACAAATCTAATATATCCTTTAACTCTTTTTTGAGTACGGGTATAAATACGAACAAAATGATTCAATCTCTGCTAACAGTATACTTTCAGCTGTTACGAGGGCGGATCAATAAGTCCGAAACCTTTTGAATTTTGCGCCGCTTAATTGATATGGCAATAATTTGTATGTCAAAATTAATCTATTAATTGATTTCTTTCAAAATTTGAAGAAGCTGCGCCAGTTTGTTTGTGTTTTACAGTCACTGATAGTAAGCTTTTTCGTACTTTGAAGAAAAAATGAAAAAGGTGAAGTTCGTGCTTGCATTAAGAAATATTTTTTGGTGGAAAACCCACCATTGAAACCAAGGAAAAGCTTGATACATACTATGGGATCTCTGTTCTATCGATTTCAATGGTAATAAAGTGGATTACTGTATTTCGTTTATTGATTCCGTGCAAGTACAAACGATGCCGCACATCCGGTATGCCCAGTAATGGTATAATTCTCGAACAAATTGAACATTCACGATGTGGTGTTGGACGAGCGGGAATTGAATTTTCAAGATATTCTGGAAGCCATAGGCAACCATATGGCCAAAGACAATATAAGTATAAGATGCGGAACGCTCATACATTTCAATTGCCATATGCAAGCCAATTTTTCGGCCAGCGACGAAATTCGCGACATCACGCTCGCACAAATTTGCACACTTGCATGTGTGAGTACACACAGAACCAGAAAGTGCGTATGTGTGCGTACTTGTGCGAGCGGACGATTTTCGAAACGAAAACCTTTTAATGAGTTTAGAAACGAACTTATTTACCTTCCGGTCATTATTATCGAATATACCATGTCAAAAGAAATTATCATTGGAGGGATATACAATATAAGAGTTTATTAATATTGAGGTGGTGAAGGGTATATTTCGACAGCGCTGTAAAAAAAGTATGTGCTCACATACAGTCGTCGCGACGACTCGGCTCGGCTGTCGCATCGGCAAAGAACCAACTTCGTGTGCCTTGCTGTATGTATACAAGAGAGCGGCTGGCTCTTGAGCACTCTCTCTATCTAAAAAATTTCTAGAGAGCCTGGAGCCAGCTCTAGAGCCAGCATGCAAAATTGGTGTGCAAAAATTTCGGATGGTGTTATGTATCTTATAATTTTATTGTCTTTGATATGGCGAGGTAATTTCAATTTTGGAGGCTCACTTTGGTATGAGAAAGCTTTCCGCAAAATGGGTGCCGCGTTTGCTCACAATCGACCACAGACGCACTCATGTGACAACTTCGAAGGAGTGTTTGGCGTTGTTACCGTTTTTCACCGTTTCGTAAACGTGGATTATCCGTGGATCCACCACAGCACACCAGAGACCAAAGCAGTCAAAACAGTAGGTTCCTTAGGGTGATTCTAAGCAAAATATCCAATAGAGGTAACCGATCAGGAACCAGAGGTGGTTACGCCCTAGGAAAAGCAAGTGTTAAATTCTTCACTGAAATACATTCTCAGGGAAACGAAGCGGAACTAGGGACCTGAGAATAGTAGTTGCCTGGTACTAGATGGGCAAGACAAACCCGGTTTCGGGAGCTAAGAATTAAAACGGCAATATACAGCCATGCTCCGGATATCGCAAATCGCAAAAAGTTGCGATTTGACAATCAAATCGAAAAAATGCGTGCTCCGGTTTTCTTAAATCGAAAGATTTTTACGATTTGAAACCGGTCACGACGAACACCCACATTGATTACATTCAGAATGGGTAAAACAGATAATGGCGACTTGTTGTGCCAACTTGTTGAATCGATTTAGTGTGGATTTGAAAAAGAAAAAGAAGCATTTTGCCAAGAAAAAAATCTTTTCCACCAGAACAATGCAAGGGCGCAGACATGTGCAGTTTCCATTGCGAAAATCCATGATCCATTGTTCCCTCAGTTGTTCACTTGTTCAACAGGGAACAACTGAACAAGTGAACAACTGAATACAAATTTAGTGAACATGTTCAGTTCACTCAGTGAAGTGAACAGCTCATTTTTGTTCACTCACTCATGAGCAACCCAACTCTAGTGTATATACAGTTAATAATAAGGACACTTGGCCATGCTTCAGAAAATACCCTATAAAATGATTATTTTCTGGAATTTTGCGGTGATCTTAATTTATATACACGTACTCAAAAAAGAGTTAAGGGGTATATTAGATTTGTGGTAAAAGTGGATGTGTGTAACGTAGAGAAGGAACATTTTCCTACCCCATAAAGTATATATATTCTTGATCAGCATCAATGGCCGATTCGATATAGCCATGTCTGTCCGTCCGTAATAGGGACACCGAAATAAAACATGTTATAATTCGTAAAAACACCGTGTTTCCAAGAGGTGTTTGGTCTTAAGCTATTGTTTGTAATTACTTTTAGTAATTTTAGATATAAAAACATCCATAAAACAAAGTTCAGCTATTTGGGATGGAAAGGAACGTGCTTAGATGCACTCAGATACCCATGGACTTGGAAATGTCTACAAAATTGTATTTTTGTACCGGAATATTTGCCGAAACATTGACGTTTTCCAAGGAAAGTAATCAAAAAAAAAAAAAAGGGATAATACTTATAGATAACAATCTAAAGTCCAAGAGACCCCAAAAAGTTACGTGTCTATTGAATAGGGATATACCAAAGATGATGATGGTCGCTGCGGACCATGAACCATGGGCCTGTGAACTACTAGCACAGCATCCTCTGGTCGAATAAGACAAAATGTCATGTTTTCTACATTAATTGATAGCTCAGCATGTGCTAAGACCAATAACACACACATTTGACGAACTTAAAACTATTAAACATAAATTATGGTATGGGGGTGCCATGGTTCATGGTCCGCAGCGACCATCATCATCTTGGGTTTTTTACTTATTGTTTATGGAGTGCAAACATAGATCTACTAATAAAAATTAAGATCACCGCAAAATTCCTGAAAATAGTCATTTCATAGAGCATTTTCTGAAGCATGGCCAAATGTCCTATTATAATAGCCATGTGATTAATAATTATTAATTATTAATAATTATTAATTATTATTTAAAATTTAAAAGATATAATAAAACTAAAAACGCAGTATTGTAGAGAATGACCATAATAATAATAATTAATAATTATTAATAATTAATAATTATTAATCACATGGCTATACTTCGAAAAGTTGCCTTACTCCGAGAAAAACATTTTAAGATGAGGCAACCAATCGGCAATCTAGTAAATATGGTCATTCTCTACAATACTGCGTTTTTAGTTTTATTATATCTTTTAAATTGTGCCTGCCACAGATGTTCGGTCTTTGTAGGGGCGGGCCGAAATTTTGAAATACACTTGTAGCAGTGTGATATCACATGAGTCTGAAAACAAAATTTGATTGCTTTAGCTCTTATAGTCTCTGAGATCCAGGCGCTCAACAAGACGGACGGACGGAAGGACGGACAGACAGACAGACATGGCTATATCGAGTCGGGTATTGATGTTGATCAAGAATATAGACACTAATGGTCAAAATAATAAGTACAGAGGAATCGTGATGATTTTTTATGAACAATATCGAATGTACAGTTGCGAAAAAAAATTATAGCACCACACAATAAATTTTGTTCTTGATAAAAAAAAAAAGCGCTTACTCTTGCGATTTTTTTAATTTTAATTATTGTTATATATGCTTGGTATTCTCCATAAAAAAAAACAGTGCTACCGCTCTTTAAATTTCTGTCTATATATTTTTTTGTATGATTTAAAAACTTTTTTTTATATACAAATTGGTTGTTATGTTTTCTCTTTTCTTACTGAGTACGAATAAATATAACATTTTTATTTATTCCCTAAGGAAAAGTCGAAATTACAACTTGAGTTTTTTTTTTGAGCAAAAAATAAAACTTAAAGAATAATGATTATTTTTTGAGTTATAAAGTATAGCTCAAAATTAATAATTATGTTGTGAGTGAGTCAATAATACTTAAAAATTTGTAAATCATGGTGGAAAGGCATAGATTATCATTTAAGATGAATATTGGTATAAATCTCGCCGTCTTAAAGTGTTTTTAAGTGAATGATTTTTTGTAATAATAATAAAAAAAATAATCATTATTTGCAGTCCCTGTAAAAAAGAGCTTAAAATAAATGCGACGGACCAAACAGTTCGCAGATATCTTAGGAAAACCTGCAGCCCAAGAAAGGTACCAATTAAACGCGACACATATAACTAAGCGCATAAAGTTGGCCAGGGATCATGCAAATTGGACATCCCAAAAATGGAGAAATATTTTATGGTCAGATGAGTCCAAAGTGGTTTTTTTTCGTGGAAAGGGATCTCGATCATACGTTAGACGTCCAAATAATACTGAATGCAAACCCCAGAACACCACAAAAACTATTAAGCATGGAGGGTGCAGTGTAATGGTACGGGCCTGCTTCTCCTACTATGCAGTAGGTCCAATACATTGGACAAAACGCATCATGGATCAGCACGTGTTCGTGAATATCATGCTACCCTTTGCAGAATATATTAAATTATGCATATAGATTTAGTTTAAATAGTTCAAAATGGTTAGCTAATGAATCCGTTACATATTGCTTGTTTTTTGTATTTTAAATCCATTTTTGAAAAGTGGTGCTATTTTTTTTCGCCTAGTTTTATGATTTTCATTACAGTTCCTTAAATAACTTAAAAGCTACAAAAAAAAAATTTTTTTGTATTCCCAGGTTTGTTAGTCTCCCATTTCTAAAAATGTGCTTACAATTTCCTTAAAGCTAAAAATGTGATTTTGGCATTTATTTAAAAATTGCTTGTTTATTTATTATTTTTTTCACAGCTGTTTAGGCAGACTTGTCAAATTTGAGAGCAATGCTGACGTTAGTTTTTTATTAACATCTGATTTTTGTTGAAGTGTTTGGCATTTTGTTGAGTTTTCTTTCTTTCCTTCCTTTGCTTTGCCATCACTATCTCTCGCTCGTATTAGGGCACGGAGAATTCTTCCCGCCTGCCCTTGAGGTGAGTCTTGATCTTGCAATCACTTCTTGCACATCGTCTTGGAATCGAGCTATTCAATCCGACACCGTCTTGTACCGACCCCCGCGCATGACCACGTCTTGAATACAGCTAACTCTCCAACCGACTCGTCGTGCTCTCATCATCAACCTAACTCGAACCTTTCGCTATTCCTTCGAATCCGTATCGCCGTATATACTGTCTACAACCATGACCCATATACATATGTCTATACTGGACAATCGTCGTCTCTTTAATAATATCGCATAACAACGCTACTGAAAAAGCTCAGTAGCTCAACACATAGCTTACAATTTGAGTATGATACACATAATTTCAATTTATGAGCTTTACAGAAAAATGCAAAGTTTTTCATAAATATGTTATATAGAAAAACTTTTAAAATTAAAAAAAATGCACTTTCATGACAGAAAAAAAGTTTGATTTATTTGACGAGTGTTGTTAGTGTCGCTAGCAAACCAGAACGATCATCCCTGTTTTCGGTAGACAAATATTTTATCTTGTCTGAGAACTAGACTACTAGGTTTAAAATATATACCAGCAAGATTGCGAAACACGGGTATTTAGTGAACCACATCCTTATTTAGTACATTTAACATAAGAAAGTTTCTCAAGTTTTTTATTTACGTACCGGAATCAAAGTTTGGGGATTCCGTATCGTCCAACATCTCAATAATTTGTTCCATGTTTCTCATAAAATGTTGATATGTTTGTGATCGAGTTACTTCATCCTTTAAATCTTTTGAGCTTGAAATGGCTATTATTCGTTCGACGCGACGTACTTTGGGTTTTGAGACTAAAGAAACGTAAGTTTTAGATGATTAAACAATTTTTTTAGATCAAAAGAATATTTACATATTTGTTCCGGGGGAATATCACCAATAGAAACAGCCATTTTTCGTTTTGAAGCATACCGTTTCTCATCGGCTTTAATAGTTGAAAACATATCCAAAGCCGTGTTTAATGTTTCCGCAGTAGTCCCTCCGACTTCTAACTCAGGTATAGGCATAATATTCAAACTTGTATTGGGCTGTTGTTCTGATGATTGTTGGAGTAACCCAATACTTCTAGCCAATTCTGGTGACTTTTGTACAAACTTTTTAATACTTTGCTGCATCATGAGAGTATCCTCAACGTTAAGACGGTTTATACATACCCGAACCTGGGACTTGCCACTTGATGACGTCGATGTCGAAGTAGCTGTCGAAGCTGAATGATTGTTTTGATGAGGTTCTTTTCCAATGGCAGGTCCACTATTATTACTTGGCAGCGATGTTGAAGTTGCAGGTAATAAGTGTACTTCTGACACGTTGGTACCTAGCATCGCCAACTGATTTTTTTTGTTTGGCAGCATCTGTTTCTGTTGATCTGTTTGATGTGCAGCAGATTCCGTTATCTGCTGACGTTGTAAATTTAATACATTTTGGAAGTTGCCTTGTATCATTGAGGTCGATGTTGTGGCAGCTTGGGAATCGGTCATAGCAGCTTGTAAATGATAAATTGGTGATTCCAAAAATGGGAATTCTTCAGCCATCCGATGAAAAGATTGATGATGGTCTACGGGTTTAAGATTATCGCAATTTAATGTATATTCTTGAACTTTAAGGTGACTGAAATACTGTTGCTGCACAGAGTGTAAAGATGAATCTGGGTTCTTTATTTCTGGAGTGTTATGAACGATTTCCATTTCCTCAATTTTTGGAAATTTTTGTTTAACAATTTCCCCTTGGTTTGGCGGTTTCTCCATTCGTTTATTGTTTTCGTTCATGTTTGTCCTGGAACTAATCATGGAATACTTATCGGGAAGCACGTCAGTAGCTGCCATACTAAAATTAAGCAGTTTTTATACATATAATAAGTTAATAAAATTTAGGATTATAGTTTAACAATAAAAGTTAATGATTCCAACCTGAAAGATTTCTCAATATACGCGTGCGATTTTTGCACCTTTTGTGATATATCAGTAGATGACACTGTCGGCTGCGGAGAGGAATGTAATTGACCCTCAATGTGTTCACTTGGAGTTAATCCCTTTGTTTTTTTATGATCATTTCGCACTGGATATTACAAATAATAATGTAAGAAAAATCGCACATAAACTACTGTTACAACTTACTTATCTTTAATGGCGTGTTAAAAACAGTTGGCCGGAAATTGTAAATGCCTTGGAGCAGCTCTGGATAAGTGCTAATATTAGTACCATGTTGTTCAATAGTATACTCTGGTTTTAATTCGCTGGAATATAATCATGATTAATGCAAAATTATTAAACATAAAACTGTACTCACATATTGTCAGAATTTGTTTGTTCAATAGCATTTACTAACTGACGTACGAGAGCTCCATCTCGAACAGAAAGTAAATTATCAGATTCACTTGCAACTAAAGCATGGAACAACAGTGACTTATTCAGTGAGGCCGCACTCAGGAGAGAATCGGATACAGGCAACTCGCTGAGCACTTTGTAAAATAAACAATGAATGAATCTATATTTACTACATTTGAAAAATATATGAAATAATACTTACAATCAGAAGTGCTGGTTAGACCCGCTAACGTTGTGACGGGTACGCTCGGGATGTCACGGTCCCCCATTATTTATGACAAGCTTGGATTTTAAGATTGGAGTGCCTTTTTTACAATGGTTTAATATTTTATATGATTCGGTTTGGTTTCTCTAAACTGGTAGGTCTAAACTTTCGATAAACGGGGATAAATGCAGATAAATGGGGAACATTTTAATTTAATTAACTAGTTACCAAGTTTTGGGTATGATACATATAGACACATTTTAAACATTCATACATATGTAGGTATAGACGTGTCGACATATGTATGCACATTTAGGTTATCACCCGTATTCCAGCACTAAATCATGATTTTGATTTATTAAAGCATTCAAATATTTATTTGGAGCAACACACACATATTTGTACTCAAGTCTACTGGCCAATGTACATACATATGTATGCAAGTAGATTTAATTCTGTGTTTTTACAAAATCACGCATGAGATTTCTCTTAGTATCTGGCCGTTATATATATGGTTATATTCGTACAAAAAACACACGTACAAATACAAATTTCGAAAATTGTATTTATATTACATATCCCAATACAATACTTATATGACTACTATACAAGAAACATATCCAGAGAATAGTTGCCTTGAGTTTGGAATTTGTTTTAAAGATTTTCTTATTTGTGACTAGATGTCCTTTAAATATACTTTTATTCATTTTATATACAGCACACTTTCAGCATAAAAGACTTTAAGCTAATAAATTAAAATCATTTTTTTATTTTCAGAAATGGAGATTTAAAGGAACATGGCCGACCAATGTGAACGGATACTGGAGGCTCTAAAATCATCTAGGGTAAACAGATTGTAGGACAGTCAGCTATTGTCTGTTAGATCATATCGCGTTCATAAAGTAACATGAGTAATCGGCTTTACACATTTATGGTATTCGTGAAATTGTTTGAACGACAAAGTTTTATAGCCCTTTTCCCACACAGCACATCTATGAGGAACGGTGGGAATTTTTGAAAGATGTGAAAATCCGATTCCAACTGGCACCATCCACCGCTTTTCAAAAAACATAGAATAATAATTGTATTTAAAATATAGATTGAATTAAGTAGAAGCAGTCACAAATAACCACGCTTCAGTGTTTTCAAAACAGATATCCATTCCAATAAATTCTCCTCGGCAATTTTGACCACATTATTATCATCATCCATGTCCACCAACATGATTAGATCATGCAAGAATATATTTTGGTGCTGAATCAAATTCAAAACCATTGCAATATTATTAATATTCATTTAAATTATAAAGAAGAAATTTTCCGCCGCACCAAATTGTTTGCATCAGCTATTTTTCATGGATGGTGGATGGTGCCAGTGGGAATCGAAGTTTCACATGTGTCAAAAATTCACACCGTTCCTTATAGATGTGCTGTGTGGGAATAGGCTATTACGGACTATCCCAGATATGGATGGTCGATGTGCGCCAGTGTAAGACGGCTATTACGGACTATCCACGAAACATATGCTGGATGATATCCCTTCTGTATGGGGTATTAATGGTTTCTGGTCTTTACATGGAATATTTATAGTATATTTTTGAAAAGTGTAAGGTACATTTTGGTATTTTTCTCCGGGATATATTTTATCGATAAGTTCATCACTCTTCATCAAGAAGCATGGCATGCTTAATTCCGTATAAAACAAACAAGTTTCCAAGTTACACAAGTTTAAAAAACGAGCATCTGTTTGAATAATTTCAGTTCTTAATTTTTTATTCGAGCTGTATATACAGTATACAGATTATCGTCAATTGCATCAGAAAATTTAAGAATGGATTCAAAATATTTATTGACAAAAAACTCTGACATAAGGCTTATTTCGACGAATTTTGCTACTAAGCGGAAAACTGAACAAGCCAAATCTGATATGGACGCTAAAAAAAAATTAAACTACGCTCTATCCACGTCTCGAAATACACTGCCAATATTACCAGCTTGTAAAAAAAATCGCATTGGACAACAAAATAAATCGTTACCAGTATTCAACTGCCGACAAAGAATATTAAAGGAAATAGAAATTAATGACACTGTTTTAATTATGAGTGAGACAGGATCAGGAAAAACAACACAAATTCCGCAGTTTCTTTTACATGAGGGGTATGCAAAGAGTTACATGATTTGTATTACTCAGCCACGTCGAGTAGCAGCGATCACAGTCGCAAGACGTGTTGCGCATGAGTTGTCAAGTAGTATTGGCGATATTGTGGGGTATACAGTTCGTTTCGAGGATGCTACTTCAAAGAATACAAAAATTCGTTATTTGACTGATGGTGTATTACTACGGGAATCTATAGAAGACCGCCTTTTGCTAAAATATTCTGTAATTATTCTGGATGAAGCTCATGAACGAACTGTAAATGCTGACTTATTATTTGGAATAGTAAAAGAAGCTCAGAAAGAAAGAAGTAGACAAAATGTGTCTAAATTAAAAGTCGTGATTACTTCTGCGACGATGGATATTGATCATTTCGGAAGATATTTTAAGTGTAAGGGGTTGTATTTAGAGGGCAGAACGCATCCCGTCCGTGTAATGCATGCGAAGGAACCAATTGATGACTATATCCACGCGGTACTAGTTACTCTGTTTAATATTCATCGAACTGAACCTATCAAGTATGTATGGACTACAAAATATTTTTAAAATCCAGGAAAAATTAATAGGAAATAAATTACTAACTAAATTTCTAGGGATATTCAGGTAGGTTCCGGTTTTCACTTTCCTAAAACCGTTCGGATTTACTTTTAAAAACGCAATAATTCGTGTTGTCGTTTGCGTAAAACGCAAATGATTTCCAAAACCTACAAGTTTTCGCACCGAAATATTTTTAAAGCTCGGAACGAACGCTATTGAATTCAAAGCAGAGACATTGTCCGTTTGATTCTATTCAATCTAGTCTCAGTCCAATAGTGGTCCAGAGTCTTGTGACTATAAACAGATTATTTTGCTGAATTGTCCGGGTCGGATCACTATTTCATCCAGCTGTCATATGGTACAAAGCAGGGGTCATCAACCTGCGTTGCGAAAGAGCCGTCTTTCAGTGTCATTATATATCATATTTAAACCTTTTAATGTAAAATCAAAATTTAAATCTATTAGGGGCTGTCCATATATTACGTTATCACGTTTTCGATGATTTTTTTTTTAAAAGATGCTTTTAACAAGAATTTTTCAACTGTGATATAAATGTAATGTATTCTAAAATATCCCTCCATACACAGTTTCACTCAATACCATACTATACTCAAACGCCAGGCTAGAAAGTACTAGGGCTCCATGGGCTCAGCCTAGTATGCCCAATGCTAATTATACCCGTACTCAAAAAAGAGTTAAGGGGTATATTAGATTTGTGGTAAAAGTGGATGTGTGCAAGGCAGAGAAGGAAACGTTTCCGACCCCATAAAGTATATATATTCTTGATCAGCATCAATAGCCGAGTCGATTAAGCCATGTCCGTCTGTCCGTCCGTCTGTCCATCTGTCCGTCCATCCGTCTTGTTGAGCGCCTGGATCTCAGAGACTATAAGAGTTAGGGTAACCAAATTTGGTTTCCAGACTCATGTGATATCACACTGCTACAAGTGTATTTCAAAATTTCGCCCCGCCCCCTTCCGCCCCCGCAAAGGACGAAAATCTGTGGCAGGCACAATTACGATAAAACTAAAAACGCAGTATCGTAGAGAATGCCCATATCTACCAGATTGCTGATTGGTTGCCTCATCTTAAAATGTTTTTCTCGGAGTAAGGCAACTTTTCGAGGTACAGCCATGTGATTAATAATAGGACATTTGGCCATGCTTCAGAAAATGCTCTATGAAATGACTATTTTCAGGAATTTTGCTGATCTTAATTTTTATACCCGTACTCAAAAAAGAGTATAAAAAAAAGGGTATATTAGATTTGTGGTAAAAGTAGATGTTTGTAACGCAGGGAAGGAAACGTTTCCGACCCCATAAAGTATATATATTTATGATCAGCATCAATAGCCGAGTCGATAGAGCCATGTCTGTCCGTCCGTCTTTTTGTATTCCATTATTCGATATCTAAATTGAGCTTACAGATGGTGGCTTTTTTTAATTAATTTGCATTGTTTTTTCATTTTTAGAAATTAATTTAACCCAGCACTACTATTTCATTGAACAGCAGATATCATGGGTAGTTGTCTAAAGTCATGAAAAACAAGTAGATGGAATGCAAATGTGACAGGGTTTTTTCGAGTTTCTAATGCTTACATTCCCGTACACAACTGTATATTCTTGATCAGCATCAATAGCCGAGTCGATAGCCATGTCTGTCTGTCCATCCTTCCGTCCGTCCGTCTTGTTGAGCGCCTGGATCTCAGAGACTATAAGAGCTAGGGCAACCAAATTTGGTTTCCAGACTCATGTGATATCCCACTGCTACAAGTTTATTTCAAAATTTCGCCCCGCCCCCTTCCGCCCCCACAAAGGACGAAAATCTGTGCCAGGAAAATTCCTTAAGGAAAAGTCTAAATTACAACTTGAGTTTTATTTTTGAGCAAAAAAAAAATAAAAAAACAAAATAATAAAAATAATTAATTAAAATTAATGAATTCTGTGAAGGCGATTCCGCGAAATACAGGGGTTTCACCAAAAAAAAATGTCTAATGGTGCTATTTTTTTCCGCTATTTTTGCAGGTTTTTGTTTTTAAATCATACAAAAAAATATATAGACAGAAATTTAAAGAGCGGTAGCACTGTTTTTGTTTATGGAGAATACCAAGCATATATAACAATAATTAAAATTTAAAAAATCGCAAGAGTAAGCGCATTTTTGTTTTATCAAGAACAAAATTAATTGTGTGGTGCTATAATTTTTTTTCGCAACTGTACATTCGATATTGTTCATAAAAAATCATCACGATTCCTCTGTACTTATTATTTTGACCATTAGTGTCTATATTCTTGATCAACATCAATACCCGACTCGATATAGCCATGTCTGTCTGTCTGTCTTGTTTGTCGCCTAAATCTGAGACACTATAAAAGCTAAAGCAACAAAATTTTGTTTCCAGACTCTTGTGATATCACACTGATCATTATTATGGCTAGAATAAAGAAATTAATTTTCAGTTTCTTTCCCCACCTCCCCAAGCAAGAGACCACGCTACTCATTCTCCTTCTCGCTCGCACACTCTGCCCTGTGCAATGCGCGACCTTTGCGGAGATGTATAATATACATTGTAGATGTAGAATATACATTGTAGATGTAGAATATACATTGTAGATGACAGATGTAGGAAAAAAATGTAAAATAATTTAAAATTTCACATATATCATAAGCTTACATATCTATATACGGGTATAAAATTAGAGTCGCATCCACACAAGGGACTCACAACGTTCCTTCTCGTTTAATTTAGCAATTATATTAATACTAATGGCTTTAAAATGTATCGAATCACTTCACAGCTATGACGTTTTAATCTTCTTAACAGGACAAGACGAAATTGAATCACTGGCTCAACAAATTCGACAACTTTCAAAGGTGAGTTTTTCTTCAAAATAAAAAGATTTGAAGAAAGTCTATTAGACATAATTCAATGAATTATATACCTCACACAAAGAATTATTTTTATACCCGTACTCAAAAAAGAGTTAAGGGGTAAAGTATATAAAGTATATATATTCTTGATCAGCATCAATAGCCGAGTCGATTAAGCCATGTCCGTCTGTCCGTCCGTCCGTCCGTCCGTCCGTCCGTCTTGTTGAGCGCCTGGATCTCAGAGACTATAAGAGTTAGGGCAACCAAATTTGGTTTTCAGACTCATGTGATATCACACTGCTACAAGTGTATTTCAAAATTTCGCCCGCCCCCTTCCACCCCCGCAAAGGACGAAAATCTGTGGCAGGCACAATTTTAAAGATACGATAAAACTAAAAACGCAGTATCGTAGAGAATGCTCATGTCTACCAGATTACCGAATCTGAATCAGATCGGATAATAATTATAGCCACAATGAAGAAATTAATTTTCAGTTGCTGTCCCCGCCCCCTCCCGCAAGAGAAACGCTACTCTATCTCCTTCTCGCTCGCACACTGCCGCGTTCAGTGCGCGAGCAACCCCTAGCGGAGGCGATGTAGAATATGAATGGTACATCTATAATCTACATGTTAGATGTAGAATATACATTGTAGATGTAGATGTAGATAACAGATGTAGCAAAAATATGTAGAATGTACAATTTTTTTTTCTCTGAAATTTTAAAAAATCATTCTCAAAAATGTATATACTGACTGAGTACGGGTATAAGTAGAGTCGCGTCCCCAGAAGCGACTCACACGTTCCTTCTCGTTGCATCATATTTTCTATACCCATACTCAAAGAGTTAAGAGGTATATTAGATTTGTGGTAAATGTGGATATGTGTAACGCAGAGCAGAAAACGTTTCCAACTCCGTAAAGTATACAGCTGTGGTCACATAAATAGCACAAACCAAAACAAAATATATCGGTCAATCATTTCGACAATAATTTACATCCGATTTTAAAAATTTTTATCACAAAAGATTAGTGCACTCTTCCAAATGGTATACAGGCAGAAAATGTATCGTTATCATTTTTCTCTTTTGCTTTATGCTTAATTTTTGTTCGCATTCACCTTTTTTGCATGGTCGCAGAAATAGCACATTTTGATGAAGCGGCAGGTAATTTCGAGTAAAAAGTTGTTTTTGCAGAATTCTTTGATTTTCAATATTTCGGTAGCGAATTGATATAATTGATCGAAAACCTACTAAAATGGGTAGTGGAAGGCATTGCTCAGTTTAAAAAAGGAAGATTATATTCACATTAAGTGAATCTGAAAAAAAACCGCCTGAAATAGCCGAAATAAGGAAATGGTCCAGAAAGATGGTGTACGCACTTAAATTATCGAAGTTAAGCCAAACTTATTTGACTGATACAAAAAATCGTAAGAAAAAGCCAAGAAAAACGGATAAAGCGGACCCCTTTAAGTCCTCTGAAGGAAATCAATGATGAATGTGGTACGGACAAAGACAATATAAGAATAAGATAAATAACGCCATACGAAATTTTGGTACACGAATTTTTCATGCTGGCTCTAGAGCTGGCTCGACTGTATGTGAGCACATGCATACGTTTTTTACAGCGCTGTCGAAATATACCCTTCACTTTATAAGTGTAAGTTAATTTTGCAAGACGCTTACCACCCCAATATTAATAAAATGTATATCCCTCCAATGATAATTTCTTTTGACATGGTATATTCGATAATAATGAGCGGATATACCTATATAAAAGTACATAATATATTTAATACATGACTTC
Organism: Drosophila ambigua; assembly: GCA_018150905.1. Lineage (NCBI taxonomy): Eukaryota > Metazoa > Arthropoda > Insecta > Diptera > Drosophilidae > Drosophila > Drosophila ambigua. The sequence goes on along the minus strand of JAECWS010000152.1, from coordinate 8,996 downwards.
ACATTGCAATAATTGTCATTAGAGTATTCAGCGAAGGTAAATAAATTCGTTTCTAAACTCATTAAAAGGTTTTCGTTTCGAAAATCGTCCGCTACGCACACGTACGCACACATACGCACTTGCTGGTTCTGTGTGTACTCACACATGCAAGCGGATTCTATTTTTAGATTCGTACGCTCTCAAATTTGTGTGAGCGAGATGCCTTGCATATGGCAATTGAAATGTATGAGCGTTCCGCATCTTATACTTATATTGTCTTTGGTACGGATGTGTCAAGGAGATTAGTGGCTAGAAGACTGCACGATGCATAGCTCTTTGGACGCATCAGCAGGAAGAAGCCACTTTTGTAAAAACGAAACATCAAACAAAGATTGAATATCGCACGGACCCTCCGGGATAAGAGTCTGAATTATTGGAAAATGTGCTATGGAGCGGTGAAACTAAGATAAATAAAGTAGGACCCGATGGAAAAACATTTGTTCATCGTCCAGAAGGCCAATCTCATAACCCCAGGACCGTGAAGCACGGTGGCGGATGCATTATGTGTTGGGGTGTATTTTCCTGGCATGGTGTGGGTCCGCTCACGGAATGATGTTAAGGTCATGATATTCAGAAAAAAATTTGCCAATCTTGATGATTTCTGGACAGGTGTCAAAGAAGCTTGGAACTCCATTCCGAAGGAGAAATGGCAGAAGCTTGTGGAAAGTATGGGACGTAGATGTAACCCCGATATGAAAATCGTGGATATTCAACTAAATATTAAATTTGTCAAACAATTATATCTTTTGAGCTTATTTTCTATGAATTTTTGGCAACATTTTGAAATTGTGCTTTTTCTGTAACAACCCATATTTGGTTATTTTTTCATTTTTATCTCTTTTGTTTCAAAACATTTATACATTTTTCTTTATGAATTAATTAGTTAATAAGTTAAGCTATAAAGAGCGTGTGTTTTATTTTTAAAAACTATTTTTTAATTAATAAAAGCATTCCATAAATTGAATGTTTTGTTGTGCTATTTATATGATCAGCATGAAGAGCCGAGTCGATATAGCCATGTCTGTCTGTCCGTCCGCCTGTACGTCTGTCCGTCTTGATGAGCGCGTAGATATCGGAGACTATATGATCTAGAGCAACCAAATTTGGTTTCCAGACTTAGATTACCGAATCAGGATCATTATTATAGCCAGAATGAAGAAATTAATTTTCAGTTGCTAACCCCACTCCTTCAGCGCTGCAGAAATACTCATTGTCTTTCTCGCTCGTACACTCTGTCTGCCTCGTTCAGTAAGCGACCTCTAGCGGAGAACGAGCTAGCAGTTGGTGTAAGAAATTATGTACATTGATGACAGATGTAGCGAAAATATGTTAACTGATAAAATATACTGACTAAGTACAGATATAAAAGTATAGTCGCGGTAATAGAAGCGACTCAAAACGTTCCTTCTCGTTTTAAAGCCTAGTACTCAGTTTCGAAAAAACGGCTCGCAAACAAAATCAGTGTTGATATTCGTATTTTTTTTTTAAAGGTTCATTATGTTTAAGTATAGCATCCAGCACTCAGGAATCTAAAAATTCCTGTCCTGACGAAAACAGAGATCGTGCAACACGAATTTATATGGTGGCCAAGTCGGACGCCTGGTTCGCCTGGTTCTGCTCCTTACCAATTCTCAAGTGAAGACGTTCGGGTGGCTCCTTAGTTTGGTCAGGTATCTTGAAGCTTGCTCGTTAATAATGTCACCGACTGAAGGGACTCCAAGGTTTTTGGCGATGTCTCTATTACGGACATACCATTCCGCCCCACAGATTTTTCGGAGGGTCGAAACCTGTCCAGGTCCCTCAGGGATCTGTGTTAGGCCCTTTATTGTTTACAATATATGTTAATGATCTACCTACTTTCTGGTCCGAATGTGAAGTACATCTCTATGCTGATGACGTCCAAATTTATGTTAACAGTCCCGTTAAAGAAATATTTGTTTGTGTCAGTACGTGTAACAAAATGCTTTCCACAATAGAGAAATGGGCAAAGAGAATGGCCTGGAAATAAATCCTGAAAAAACAAAATGTTTGGTAATTGCTAAAAAATTATGAATACAAGCAATCTGGAGAAACTTCACATTGACAATACACCCATTTCCCATGAAGACCATTTAGTTAACCTGGGTATAACATTTAATAGCACACTGTCATGGAGTAAACAAATGTATGAGTATTCGATTGAAGTACCTAACTCTTGTCAAAAGGTCCAAAATGAACTATATGTACATATATATCACTCACCGAGTGACTAGCGCAATAAAAATACGTTTATACTTGTAGCGTTAGGATAAAGCATGAAATAAATACAAATACTTCTCAGTGCTCACACTGATATTCCACTGACAGGACTACCGTGTCGTCGGCAAATTTGGCAAGTTTCTCATCGATTGGCTGGGACGTATAGTCAACGCTCTCCTTAGGCATATCGTGCCTGCTGTACCGCGTTGGCCGCTGCCTTGCGCGACTTCGACTTCAATCACCATCACCGTGGAAATTTTTTGTCAGAACTTTCTTTAAAGAATTTTTGAAAACTAGTATTTTTTTTAAAGCTTTCTTCAGAGGTAGCGCTTGTTTTTTTCACATAGCTCTAGTATCTTACGTCTGGTTGTAAAGAAAAGGTAATTAAAATAGTTAGTTAACTCTGAACACTTTGTGATTTCAACTTACCGTCTGGGAAATATAAAGCATTGAAATGCAAAATTAATAATTTTTGTGCGGTATTTTTTTACGAAATTTTGACTTTAAAAACTCAGGATGCTTTAATGCTTTAATGAAGCTTTAATGCTTCAATGCTTTATATTTCCCAGACGGTAAGCTGAAATTACAAAGTGTTTAGGCTTATCTTCTAGCTATTTTAATTATCTTTTCAAAATAGCAAAGTTCTTAACAACCAGATGAAAGATACTAGAGTTATGTGAAAAAAAACAAGCGCTACCTCTGAAGAAAGCTTTAAAAAAAATACTAGTTTTCAAAAATTCTTTAAAAAAAAGTTCTGCCATACAAAAAAAAACCTTAATCCTTAAAAAAATTTAAAGCCCCATATCTATCAGAAAATGTCGGTTTGGATCCTTGAGGAAAACCCAAAAACCCTGAACCCAAATTGGTGATTTGGGATAACTCTAATTACGGATGGGCTGTCCAATAATCTGCGAAGAATGCAGCGCTCCAGGTCGTCCGGAGATTTTCCGGGTTTATGCAGCATGACAACCTGTGCGGCTTTCCATGCTTAGGGAAGTGTCCCAACCTCAGCGTTGCATTCAGTATTTGTAACAAGTACAAAAGCGCTCTGAGTGGCAGCACTTTTGCCACTCTGTTATCTATATTGTCCTTTCCTGGGGCCTTTTTATCTTTGAGCAAGCGTATGTCCGGTGTCGGTGGCTTCGGACTTAAGCTTGGCCAACTTTTTTCTCACCCTGTTTTCTACTCTCCTGAAGAGTCTATCCACACTTCTTTGGTCATTGGTGCGAAGGAATTCTTTCCTAAGCATTTTTTTTAGAAGCAGTAGTCCTACTTCACCCTACGTCACGGTATTGTGACTTCTAGTAGGCGACGGTTGAGTGACTTCGTGACCTTGTGGGGCAGGGCAGCAGCCTGGCAGACCTTGGCCACAAATGAGTCAATGGCCCCTTCCACTTCCTCGGTGGTCCTCAGCTTCGTGTTAAGGTCCAGAGAGCCTCCAGAATTTCTCTGAAAAGGGTTGTGTTCGTTCCAGTCTTAAGTATCATCGTCTTGGCAGGGATCATCTGGAGTGTAACCGGTATTTTCGCGATTAGTTTTAAGTGGTCAGAGCTTAGCTATTGATCCTCACGGACTGAGTGCAGGTTGCTGGCGGTTGACTTGCAGACGAAAAAGTCCAGGCATGGAACGGCGACAACTTGTGTAAAAGGGTGGGCTACCCGTCGCTAGTACTTGGTAAGCGCAGTTTGTGCCGCTTCTCTGCGGTCTCATCTGTAGCTGCCCCAGATTCTGTGCTTAGCATTGAAGTCGGTTTCCAAGCTGGCTAAGCAAGCTGTCGAACTCCGTACTGGTCCAAGGGGTCGATGATGTTAGTTAAGCGTGTCCGCCATGACAGCTGCTAGCTGAATCTGCCCTAGTTTTACCGCGTGCAGGTGGTAGTGCGCTGCCGCTCACGTACACATGTATCACAGCACCAATAAAATAAGCTCGCCAAAGTACTCTGCAGAACCAAATCGCTGTTCTTTCTTCCGATGCCGGTGCATTAGAAGCACTTTGCCTCCTTGCGGCAGTCTCGAATCTTGTGGTCTCCAGCCCCACAACGGAAGCACCAACCGCTTCTGTCTACTGCGATGCCAAAGTTTGCTGCGATATGCCCAAGCTCCAAGAACTTGAAACACTTCAGGGGGAGATTATGCTGCCGTATCCGGAAGACTGACCAGGCTACCTTAACTTTCCAAGCGGAAACGGCGTTCCTTGCAACGTTCGCTGGAAGTCTGATAATGGCGCGCTGAGTGCCACCAAACGCTAGGCGCAGGCTTTTAATCAAGTCATCGCCGAGCGTGACACCGATTTGCTCGTTAAAAGCCTTTTTCAGGTCCTCCATTGTAGCTATCTTGGACTTTGTGGACTTTTTCACCAGACTTATCACGGTTGCTCGAAGGTTTTCATATGACCCTATGGCGCTCTTCCCACAGGTGGCTCCGCTGAAGTCAAACAGGTTGACTGGGATTTCCGCCGGGGCTGAGACAGTTAGTTTCGGTTGCTGCCTCGTTTTTAGAGTCTCTTTTAGAGGGAAACCAGTCTCAAAGACTTGTTGAGACGTTTTCTCTTCCGCCTGCTCTCTGGGCCATATGCCTCTTGGCATCTGACACTGCGGTGGGGACCTCTGCAGGCTAGTTCTCCGCTCAATGGCAACTTTTTTCTCCTCCATTCCTGCCGCTATGAACTTAGGCTTAGATTTTTAAACTCCAGTAGCCCGCGAAGCTTTTTAACCGGTTCACCGTATCGAACAGTCTGAAAGTGAAATTTGTTTATATTTTTATTCAACCAACAACATCAATAGTGAAAACGAAATTTTTGGAAAGGAACATGATTGCGCCTATGGACCGAGTATTTAAGCACAGTTTATGGAGAAATGAGTGGCTATATGTCCTCTCAAGTAATGAGAAGAGATTTAATTAAGCTCTCCTGACCTTGCAAATAGTTTCTGAAACATATGCGCCAGGATCGGTGATCCTGTTTCTAGTGAGGCTTTGGCGATGGAGATGTGATATGGGTGGCGTTCAGCTAAAAATTAAAGAAATGATGCTTTATCTCAACCAGAATGAGTGACGAAATGTTTGTTGATATTATGGACACTGAGCTAACAGAGTTTGGTGGCAAGGACTTTTTAACAGGACTATGCGTCAATAGACGTACGTGAAACCTAAAGCGTCTACAGGTTGGTATTGAAATGGCCAGAATTAATTCCGAACCTAAATCCCATTGAGCACCTCTTTGGAATCCTATTGCCAACATTTTTAAGAACAGGACACAGTTTGTGGCAGATAGGTAACATTAAATGGCAATGAAGGAATACATGCTGACTACTACATACTTATGTACATACTTAGAAAATACTTTTGTTACGAAATGCTGTGCTGTAGCTTGCGTAAAGTTTTTTTTAAGCCCGTAGTTATATATATGCATTTTAGACGGTGAAAAATGTATCTTATCTTAATTACTTCGGCTCTCGGTTAGGTAGGCCTACAAGGGGCTGGATCTGTGGAATGTCATCAAGTGTCATTATTAACATTCCTCTCTTTTAGTTACCTACAAAAATGCTAGAGGCTTGCGTAGTAAGTTCAGCACTCATTTTCTTGAGAGTGTCGCATTCTGAGTAAAACTGATTCTCCCAGGCTTTTCCATTTTCATTACTTGCTCGTATATTCCACCTTCCTTGGATATCTTAATATACGAGCATCACCTGTCCGCTTAAAATACTGTTTCTTCCTCGCTATCAGATAAAGACCATATGATAGTTCTTGGTGATTTCAATTTTCCAGGTACTGTTTGGTCTTCTGTAAAAGAGTCTAATAACCTTATGCCCATGTCACGACATCACTTTATCGACGGCTTGCTAGACCTATCCCTGTCTCAAGTCAACCATGTGAAAAATTCCTTGGGTCTTTTGCTCCTACATTCGAAGTGTCAGTCGATATTCGCCCTACTGTATTGGATCGAATGAGTAGGCTATCCGAACGTGTCCGCTGATTTCGTAAAGCCAAGTTTACGAAGCTTAATAACCTCATTAGTGATTTTGATTGGACCGCTCTGTACTGCACTGACGGTATGAAAGGCACAAACATTTTTTACAATGTACTTGACACATTTTTTGACTCTTGTGTCCCACTTTCTTGTCCGGTTAGATCTGAAAAGCCTCCGTGGTTTACCAAAGAGTTATCCAGTCTAAAAAACTTAATATCAAGACTTTATAAAAAATTTCGAAAAGTTGGTTCTCCCTCTTCTCTTTCTGTAATAGCTCGGTCAAATTTCTCCGTTCTTAACGCTCAATGCTATAAAAACTACCTATCTCGATGCAGGATGCGATTTTCACAGGACCCTAAACAGTTTTATAGCTTCGTAAATAGTAAGCGTAGAACTTCCGCAATCCATCCTCGCTATCTTTTCTCAATATATCAGCAAACAATGATCAAGCAATTGCCGATGTTTTTGCCAAATTGCTGCGTTTGAAAATGACAGAAATGTGTGGTACACTTGTCCTTCGATTTTAATTGTGGAATTGTATTGTGGACCATTTGCAGTATTGTTGTTGTTGTCTATTTCGTGTTAACTAAATTTGCGAATGGAGTTCAAAGAAGACGTTTCAATCTGGGTCCGTGCCGATGAGCAAGCTGTTCAATGGTTCCGGTGGTGTCTCAATTTAAGGTAGTTGCTCTTTTCCTGATGCGTGACAGTGGGGACATTCCTTGTCTACAGCATCAATCAAAACTTTCTGATGAGCGGAATATTCAATATCTGTCTCGTATTTGAATGCGAGTCGAAGGAACGAAGCGGGTGAATGCTCTATGTACTTGTTGGCGTCTTCGGTAATTTTCTGACATTATTGCGACATGCCCTCACGTACATTTTCGTTATCTTCTTCGATGCGTTCGCCTGCTCTACAATGCCGCATAAATGTTGCATTATTTTTTAGACGGTCGAACTGGGCCTGCTTGCGTCTTGCTGGCATTGTTCACTGTATAAAAAACAAAATACATCCAAAATTTCTTAAGAATCGGTCGAATCGTTTGCGAGGAGTTCAACCTGACACGAAATTTTTATACTCGTACTCGAAGAGTTAAGGGGTACATTATATATGCGGTAAAAGTAGATGTGTGCAACGCAGAGAAGGAAACGTTTCCGACCCCATTAAATATATATATATTCTTGAGCAGCATCAATAGCCGAGTCGATATCGTCATGTCCGTCTCTCTGTCCGTCTTGTTTGTCTCCTAGTCTCAGAGACTACATATAAGAACTAGAGCCACCAAATTTTGTTTCCAGACTCATGTGATATCATACTGCACAAGTGCATTTCAAAATTTCGCCCCGCTCCACTGTTTGAGATGCCAAGCTTTTTTGGCATCCAAAATTCAGTTAAAGACTTTGATTTACAACGTTATAATGTTTATTTATACCGGCGGCTAGCTGAAGCCAATTGCTCAACCAGATAAATGTGCACAAACGGGGGTTCAGTATGCAACCTATGCGGCGAGAGATTAGTATAGAACCCACAAAAGAGGAAAATCTGTGGCAGCCACAATTTTAAAGATACGATAACACTAAAAACGCAGTATTGTAGAGAATGAGCATATCTACCAGATTGCCGAATCAGGGTCTGGGTCAGATGGGTTTAAAAAGTGGAGAGACGAATCAAAAATAAATCTTTTTGGTAATGAATCCAGAAGATATGAACGACGCCCCAAAGGCAAAGAATTAGACGTCTGGTACACAACAAAAAATGGTTCAGCACGGAGCCGGTTGCATAATGGTCTGGGACTGTTTCTTGGCATGGCGCTGGTCAAAGCTGGTCAAGGATTGGTTCACAGAAAACAAGATCAACGTTATGAATTATCCAAGTCAGTCTCCTGACTTAAACCCTATTGAAAACTTATGGGGAGTCTTAAACCGGCGAATTGGAACAAATACCTTTCGAAATACCCAAGAATTGTGGGAATTTGTCCAAAAAACCTGGTATGAGATTCCAGTGGAGACTTTCCGGACACTTATTGCCAGTATGCCATAAAGAATCGCCAAAATCATACAAAATATGGGTGGCTATTCCGGATACTAACATAGGATTATAAATAATAAAAAATTTAGAAATGTAGAATTGCTGTATTTATTATTTTGACCACACCTTGCTTATGTGTTTTAGATACTATTACACTATTATTTTGACCAGTAGTGTATAAATTATCTTAAAGTGGTGTTGGTCCGAGCTGCGGTCTCCGTTGAGTTGGCTCCGGCGGCAGCGATCGGGTTCCCGTGGCCCGCTCTTGTAGCGGGGGGCGGTGGTTACCGTTTGGCAACTAGGGGTTCTACTGAAGATAATGTTGAGAGGGTAACTGCCCTCTATTTCGTTGGCCCTCAAGGCTCAACAATATGAATATGTTAATAAAGGTTTTACGACTCGTGTCGGAGTTAAATCTTAAACTGAAACTTAATTCTGAACCTAACCGAAACATAGCCGGCGAGCCGGCCGCGCATAAACAGGAAATGCTGACCATGCAACATGCGCCAGAATCATGCGATCGCTGGCGGCCAATAGGATTAGGAAGCCGCCGCTACGTCGACATTTGCTGCATCAGCGTCTTGAGTATCAGACTTGGATACATGATTTTTCATATTTCGTATGCACTACGTTAGGACGGCACATGAACATTCGTGCTTCATTTCTTATATGTTACTAGCTGACCCGGCAAACTTCGTACTGCCTAACAGTCAATGAATTTCGT